>JAOVYW010002152.1:0-15399 GCA_025775045.1 Hiodon tergisus
AGAGTTTTTGCCAACTCTCGGTCACCTGTCAATCATCGGTGTTGTCTTTTTTGCCCACTTATACTTACCCCCCCCCTCCCCAACCCCCACCACCACCCCGTCTGGCCTTCTATGGGGTCCATTATCTTCCAATCTCTCCTGCTCTCGCTCCTGTTTTTCACCTGCATACTTTCCTGCTTCTTGTGGTTTTTACTTTTCTTCTCCCCCTCCCTTTGAGAAGGTGTGCCAGTGTTGCTGTTTTCATGACAGAATCCCCCCTCCCCTCCCAAATTGCTGGTGGCGTGATAGTTAACGAAGTGCAAAGATTTTATTGCACACTAAACCTGAGCCCTTCCAAACTCCCCAGTTTCGACAGCCTTTGTAATCTGAGTGAGTGCATGTCAGTAATTGGTATTTCAGTCAAGTCTTGGGAATCTGACATCTGTTCCAATGTCCTTCCTTTTCAACGTTGGAGTTTTTGAGTATGTTGCTCTGTACCCGATGGTGTTCGTCTGGGGAAAAAAAATAAAATCATTCTGTTTTTCCCCTTTTATTGTGTTTCCTGCGTGGCTGCATACTGTGGCATGACTGATTTTTCCAAAGTATTCTGAGTGTCAGTGCGGACATTGACACCATCGGGGAGATTCTTCTGAAGATCATTCCCACCCTGGAGGAGGTAAGCAATTGGGCTTGTGTGTGTACGTGTGTCTCCTTTCTCTAAGATGAGTCTTTAGTGCGGGTGGGAGTCCTGCCCTCTGGGCCCCGGGGACCTCTGACTTCAGTTCGACAAACATGGCAGAAGAGGAGTTGTTTGGATAATTAGTCCCCCATACCTGAGTGGCTTCAGGAAATGGCTAGAAAGGGGAGCCATGTAAGTCCGTAGCTGTCTGAAAGGTAACTCTGGTCTTCACATGGAGGTTTAGTACTCACTCTCGAAAGAGCCTGCAGGTTGAAGAACTTGCGTTGTTCATTTTTATTACTTTGATTTGCTGACAGTCTTTGCTGTTTCTCAACGCTGTTATTGCACTTTGTTTGATAAGGTATTGTTTTCCCTAGTATCAGCATTATAATGGGATTGACTTCGACTGTGAGCTTCGTTTGCTGATCCATCAAAGCTTGGCAGGGGGCATCATTGGGGTCAAAGGTGCCAAGATCAAAGAGCTTCGAGAGGTAACCTGGGGTGCTCTGTGTGAAAGGATCTTCCTTCCTGTTAATCAAACTTCTGGAAGGAATAACTAATGTTTTAATGCCTGTAAATGCATTAAACTTAATAGCGTTTTTACTAGCACTTAATCAGGCTGTTTCATGTGATGCTGTGTCCAGAGAAATGATTTTGTTCTGACTTCCATTTTTCTCATCTTGCTTCAGAACACCCAAACCACGATCAAGTTGTTCCAGGAGTGCTGCCCTCACTCCACAGACCGCGTGGTTCTGGTTGGAGGTAAACCCGACCGGGTTGTAGAGTGCATCAAGGTCATTTTAGAGCTGATTTCCGAGGTGAGACGTTGTTACCCGGGTTTTTCTAACGCCGTGATGACACGTTTGTGAATGTCACGCTGATGTCGGTAATTGGTTGTCTCTCGTGGCGTAGGCTCCTATTAAAGGGCGTGCCCAGCCATACGATCCCAACTTCTACGATGAAACCTACGACTATGGCGGCTTCACCGCCATGTTTGAGGAGCGCGGCCGCCGGCCCATGGGCTTCCCTATGCACGGTCGAGGCGGATTCGAGCGCATGCCCCATGCCCGAGGGGGGCGCCCAATGCCCCCTTCCCGAAGAGACTACGAAGATATGAGTCCCCGCCGAGGACCACCCCCGCCGCCACCTGGGAGAGGGGGGAGAGGGGGTACCCGGGCCCGGAACCTCCCTTTGCCCCCGCCTCCACCCCCTAGAGGAGTGTAAGAACGAAGGTCTTTCTCGTGACTGCACCTGGTAGTGTTACTGAATCCGTTTACACAAGTTGCTGTCGACAGATTAAAACATTGACGAGGGAAATTCGTATTGTAAATGGGAATATTGTATGTATTCATATTGTAAATCTGGGAAAATTAAGCCCTGCGTCATTCTCAGCCCAGAATACATGATCGCACTGAAAGTTGTCTTCCAACCCTGTGAGAATATTTCTATTCCTTCCTTTTAGCAACGACAGAAGAGGGAGACCAGGGGATCGATATGATAGCATGGTGAGCAACATGTGTGTGCGTGTGGGTGTGGGGTCGTGTCGCAAAATATAAGGTTTGTGCGGCCTGTCAGACTGCCATAGGAGTGTTTGGGTTTTCACAGCTGTGTCCAGTGAAATGCTGGCTGCTTCTTCATCTGTGTCTTCTCTTGGAAAAAACGCACCTCTTTTGATGTTTTTTGAATGGGTGCTTTTGAGAGCTGATGCACAAAATAGGTTTTGCTTTCCTATTTTTTTTTTCCGTAGTGCGGTCTGCACCTCTCACGGCTTGCCTCTTGTTGCTAAGCAACGCATTATTGAAATGTTTTGTCTCCCTGGCTACCAAGGAGCAACTGAACATGGGCGAAAGCCATCAAACTGCACAGTTGAACGCTGAATGCGTACAGAACTGGAGCCCTGGGGCGAGGAGGACGTCATTCTGAGATTTAATTTGGATGTTTCTTGAGGTTTCTGTAATTTGTAGGGATTTATTTATTGCTAGAATCGCCCCATCCGTTTCAGGTTGAATGCATGAACTTTAAAAACTGCGTATGATTTGCTGGCATTTTTTGTTTGCTTTGCACCCAGTGACACACTCTCTCTCTCACTCTTTTTCTTTCTCTTTCTCTCTCTCTCTCTCTCAGAGTGGTGGATATGGTAAGTCTACACAGGTTCCTGCTTTCACTAATTATGTGTGTTAACGGCGTAACTGTACTGAAGCCCTTACTAAACAAGTTGCATATTCTCTGTGGTTTTCCACACACAATTTACCCACTTCCTGTTTTCAGTCATCTCTGTTGCATTTCTATTCAGCAAATAGATTTTTATTGGTATAATTTGACATGCATGCAAGACTGTTCACCCTGTCTCACTTCTGCTTGTTGGTTTGCCACTGTGTTTATATTTGATTGATCCTAATTTATTTATTTTTTCCTCCCCTCTTATCTCAATTCAGATAACAGTTCCTCCTGGGAGCCATTTCAGTCAGGTAAGTGCGTTGTGACATTGCGTATAGACAGGACTTTTCCTAGCTCCTCTCTAGATTATGATGGTTGATTTATTGATATATCATATATTCTCAGTTGTGTGGAATTGTGGTCTTGGACTAACCCCTGTTATTCTTTTTCAAACCGCCAGGGGGTCGCGGGTCATATGGAGACATCGGGGGTCCCGTTATTACAACTCAAGTGACTATCCCAAAAGACGTAAGTGTGAGGGCCTGGGATGTCGGAGGCGGAACCCTGGGAGGAACGCACGGGAAGTAACCTCGGCCTCTCTTTCCCAGCTGGCAGGATCCATCATTGGCAAGGGTGGTCAGCGGATCAAGCAGATCCGCCACGAGTCCGGAGCGTCCATAAAGATAGACGAGCCCCTGGAGGGGTCTGAGGACCGGATCATTACCATCACCGGCACCCAGGACCAGATCCAAAATGCACAGTACTTATTGCAAAATAGGCAAGTGCTCGAGGCCATGTACGACTGACGGCATCGGTGCCCATCGGTCGTCTTTACTGTCCACACTCTTTGGTTTATACTCCTCTGCAAGATCTTCTGCTGTTTGGTTTTTGCTAATGTCTGTAAATGTCTACTAACTACCTTCTTACTAAGTGGGGCATGGGGATACGTGAATAAGCTTTCTCCTCTGTGATATTGCTGTATGGTTACACAAAATTAAATCCCTTTTAAAGAATCAATTGACATGAAATTTATTTAAAATGACGACTTAAAAAAAACAAACAAAAAACCCAACATTTATAATCGCAGGAAGTGGGGTGAATAGGGCCTAGTTCTGTGTGGAAGACTAGTGATTTTGTTGTTTTTAGTCCGATGAATTGACAACAAATCGCCGTCTGCCATACAGCACAGGCTTAGGCTCATCTAGGTCCAAATGGGATGCTTATCAGCTGTCCCTCCTGCCAAGCCCCGCACCCCGTGTCTGTACGTAAAAGGACTAACACTCTCCCGCTGTCCTGTCTGTTACGTTCTCTGATCACACTGAATTCCCCTCCTGCTTTTACCATTTATTTATTTGTGTTACTGTTTTATTACAGTGTGAAGCAGTACTCTGGTCGGTTCTTCTGAAGGAGGACAGTGTGAAGGAAGCCTTCCCTGCTCATTGTACTTCCTGCTTCTGTTCAGTCAGCTGACATTCCTCTGCTTTAGGCGGACGCTCTGCCGTCGGGGTTAACCTGGTCTTAGTGCCATTTGTTTTTGTTTTTTGTAACTCGTTGAGCGTTTCACAACGGCAGCAGAACGCGTGGATCCTTGTTTTGTCTTGTTTCGCTGGGTGCTGTACTGCTGTGTGACTAGGGGTTTCTGTATGTACGCGGTTGCCATGGACTGTGATACAGGTCAGACAGCCTCACATAGCAATGTGCAGAATGTAATCGTTTTGTAAGGAACATTTTATGATTTTAAAAATAAATCTAGAATTGTTATTTCTTGCCATGTTTAACAGAAGGCTAGATGCTGTATAACAAAATGTAAATATACAGTAATTGTTTTTAAGATTTTGGTTTTTAGGATATTAATTTTCATAAATTCTTTTTTCTTGGTGAGTTTATATTCTTCTGTGCTAATTGGCCCGAGAGGTGTGGATGTGTGTTGCCCATCAGTGGTGTGTGTTCTAGACTTTCTTTTTTTGAATGCACCACTAGGGGCTGGTTCTGTTTCCCATTCGTACTTCATACTAACATTTGTACAGGATCCATAATTTTCGCTGAAAGCCTGACTGGAGGAGTGTTTTAGCCTGCAAACGTGACTTCCAGTGTTGTTCTTCCGAGAGGAAATGAGCTAGGTGTCTTTGATACGTCCCGTCTCTGATTGGACGTGCTCGGGTAATGATATGACCTTTCTTCCTCTCAATACTTACCTTCTTGGGAGAGTGAAACATGGTACAAGGAAGAGTCATGGTTGAATTCTTACAAATGAAACAGGTGATTGTAGTATACTGTGGGTCCTTCTGTACTTTGCTACCAGAAACAGTCCTAGATACTAGCCAAGGTTGTTTTTGTTTTGTTTTTTTGTCTAAGGGAAAATGTAGAAGACTCAGTTGAGAATTAAGTTCCTTTCACTAAGAATCACAAATGGAATTTGGTCACCGTTTGATATTTGCAAAGTAATCCAACATTAACTGGGTTCTCAAAGGTCCTGGAAAACCTTGAAATTAAAGAGTCGTTTGTAACGCAAGGATAACTAACTGGAAAATGAGTATTTATTTTTTTTCATTTGTTGATTAAGTTAAACCTAGCATATAGCGTGGCCTAAAATGTCCATGCTATACAGTACGTGACGGGTTGATTTCCCAGAATACCGAATGTCCACTCAAAAACACCCCAGTTTCCACAAATTTAACTGGAAATACATATATAAAACACTGATTCAATCATACAACTAACATGGATAACATGTACAGCAATTGTGCATTCTGGCTTGTTTAAGTTAGCCCATTTAACTATTTCAATAGTCATGTTAGCGTTTTTAATTTCTAAAATTGTAATGCGATTGTGAAGCAGAAGTCGTGCTCTTTGTTCTGCATATTCTCTCGTTTCGTCTCTAGTGAGCGCGCCTTTCTATTGCGTCACTAGGCATCCAATCAAGTGTCATTCAAAACGGAGGGAGAGGGTTTAGGGTTGGGGTCTAGACGGCAAAGTCATGTAAGAAAGACATAATACTGGTTTACATTGTCTTAATTTTTCATTCAGAGCAACGGACAAACATGCCATATAATATGTAATCCGTATTGTGGTCGTTAGTATTATGCATCGTTACCATCTTCTGGACGTCATTTCTTTATGTATATGCTTATGTATAATGTTTGAGGGAGCCGCGGCGGATCTACTGTTTTTACCATACTTGGCCACTAGAGTGAGTTGTAACACAAATGAAAATGCAATGCATTCGTAGATTTTATTAGTTTTTGTACTTACTGTCCTAATGGTTATTGGGGAGTTTTTCTGTTACTGCGGTATGAGGTAGTATGTTTACAACGCACAAACAAGGGAAGACTTTCTGATTATTTATTATGTTACCTGTTAGATATATGCTATTTAAAAAGAGATAAGATGAAGGTAAGAACCCTGTCATACATTAGCATTTTGTTCATAATTAGTTGTTTGAGTATGAATGGAGAATCGCTGACCCCCGGTTCGACGAGGATAATTGGAAGTATGCCTATATTATAATTCTCATAGCAAAATTTTCATTAACAGTCATTAAATAGTTCAAATAGTTTCCTTTACTTCAAAATTGGGTTTAAGAAATAAAAGTACATTTTATAATATTGTTCCTAATATTACTACTTGGCAACAAATCAAATAATTTCAACAAAATAATTTCATACAGTATAAACGGATAATTACTGTTATTACTCAAATTTAGAATCAGAATCCTAGTCATTACCACCCGCAGTAATCCCAGGCGATAATGCGCAACTTCAGTAATTACTATTGTAGCTATTGTGAAGAAAGGGATATTGGTTTAATATCGCTATTACAAATGTTTAAGGGTCCCTTACTTAAAGGCATGGTTGACCATGGTAGGTTGCAGTTGTAGGTATAACCTAAAGGATACTGCGCCTCTCGGATTTGCATGTGTGTTGACTATCAAATTAGCCATACAACGGCATGATATTCGTGTTTGTGTATGAAAATGTTTCGTAAGATTAGTGCTACGAGAAATGTCCAGGTTAGCGACAGTGTCTGGAGTTAACTGTATTCTTTTATCTGGTTCGTCCGAAGTATTATGCGATTGATTTGGTTTAGAACTGACCCTCTCCGGCTCAAAACGTCGGATTGTTCGCTGTAGATTGTTGACTGTAAGGAACGAGCAGGTAGCAGCTAATTGAGGGGAAGAATGGTATTTTTTTGTGTGAATATAATGCACATTTAATCAAATATATCTAGGTAGATATTACGACGTCGACCCAATGATATAGGATTCTTTATTGGGTTGTCCAGCTGGGTATATTAATTCCAGTGTAAAAATAATAGTATGGAGCGGGTGCACGACTGCCACTCTGTTTTACAACACACGGTAGTCGGTCAATTGAGGGAAACTCGTGTAGGATTTATGTATTTTTGTCTTCTTACACTAAAGGAAGGTGATGTTAGGAGAACACCAACTTTATTTAAAATATTAAAGTAAAGGTTTATAGTAAGCAACCGGCAAGAATACCCCCTCCCTTAAGATTAGACTGGAATGCTACAGTAACTATTCCTAAAAAGGATGTGCTGCTCACATGGAGAACAAACATCTTACCCCATTAGCATTTTTTAAAAGTTTGAGCGAATGTCTGCAACTGCCAGAGAGTGAAAAGAAAGGAGGAGGCGTGCACTAAGAATATATCTTATTGACAATTTAAAACAATTTTCTTTAGTTTTCCCACATTATGTGCGAATGTGCCCGTCCTATTTTCTGTCACACGAACTAAGCTATGTCTTTCTAAGTAGCTTTTTTCAGGTTTTCCAAGACAGAGGTATATTGGGTCAGTGTGTTGAAATTTAAGATTGTCAGTTCGAGCTTTCTTGGAATAATGGCCCTGGAGCCCATTTTAACGTGCTGTCTGAGCGAAGAAGCTAAAGAAGCACGTCGGATCAACGATGCGATTGAGAGGCAGCTCCGTCGGGACAAGAAGGAATCAAACCGTGAATTCAAGCTTCTTCTGCTTGGTGAGAGACTGCTAAGGACCATGACACCGGCCCAACCAAACCAGCGCGCTATATCTCTTGCCCGTTTTCAATCCGCTAATCGCATTTTATGTTTCTGTATTCAATAGCCCTTTCTTTTTATGAGTAGAGAAACGAAGATACGTAGAAAAAACAGAAACGGCTATTAAATGTAGTTCCATTAAAAGCGCTTAGCTTGTTGTCAACGTTTTGATTTGGTCCCAGCCTTAATAAATGTCGGTGCGCGATTAAGGTAAAAAGTTTGTGCGTCTAAAACTCACGGTTAATAATTCTCAATAATTATAATCGATAAAGGTGCTTCAATGTTAGTTCGGCTTTTCTTAGTCCATTAACACGTACCTTTCTAAATTTCAGGACATATCCTACAAGATAACTGTGAATACAAGATAAGTGTGCATTTTCCGGTGTCAACTGAAGTAATACATTCACAACTACATAATATTTTGCTTTTATTTAATAAATTACCATAATCTATGACAACTATGCACTGAATAGACAAGCGGACATATTTAATAACGACCTTTAGGAAATCCTTTAGATATCCTTCTGAACGAATGGAATAAATGCGTCACACCAATCGGTCTGGTTTACAACCGTAAGTTTTTAAAATGAATCCCTGTCTGTTAATTTGTAGCGGATCGAAACCACTAACATTATGCCCTGATAAGTAATAAGCTATAATTGTAACCTAAAAAGCTGAGATTTTTCTTTAATCCCCCAGCAACCTCATAAAGAAATCGACAGGCATCTGGACTCCTGGTCTCATGTTTTTCAAGCAAGGGAGGAGGTCTAGAGGTTTCCCTTTCTCCTTGGGTTTGACAGTCATTGCAGAAAAATGTATTCGATAGACATGGTTGATTTCTTATTTAACTTGCCTTTGTGGGCAGAAATAGTAAGTAACCGGGTCTAGACCAAGCTCACCGATGTCAACGGTGTTAAATGTGTGAAATTAGTCTGTCTGACAGCTGTGTCCATGTGTATAAACCATTTATAGTATTTGTCTCCATTCAAGGGGTTGAACTTCAAAGTAACTTAATAGTTACTGACAGTAATAGAATTGTGCAGTTTTTCACCTACTGCCCGTTCGCTAATATTTCTTCTCTCATCTCAGGAATTTCAGTGTTAATGAGACTTAAGATTTCTGTGTTCCCTCTGGCTCCAGGGACTGGAGAGAGCGGGAAGAGCACCTTCATCAAGCAGATGAGAATCATTCACGGTTCGGGATACTCTGAAGAGGAGAAGCGGGGCTTCGCCAAGTTGGTTTATCAGAACATCTTCACCGCCATGCAGGCCTTAGTCGGTGCCATGGAGATGCTGAGAATCCCTTATACATATGAACACAACCAGGTAAACAACTGAAATGCCAAGAAACAAGTCAGAAGCTCTCTGCTGTGGGTGTTCAACACAGGAGTGGGGCACACGGAAGTCAGAGACACCTCTCTCATGCTTTCAGCGTAAATAAAGTGTGTGTCGGCTGTGTTGGTCCTGTAGTTTAGTAAACTTTGGTTTTGTAATCTTTGTTAGGATGCTGCAAATCGATTACAGGCAGTCGTCATGTGTTGCCAGAGCAGGTTTTATTGGTAAAACAAATGTACTATAGAAGAAATAAAAAAACTTTTGAGCTCTCTTTGGGTTTGGTCATCTGTATGTCGGACACACTAGGCCGTTTCCAAGCGTATTTTTTACATTTTAGAATTCCAATGTTTAGCAGTAGATTTTCAGTGTCTCATGGAATGCTGACAATTCATTCTGTGCATTCCATCCTATATCGGACACACTAGGCCGTTTCCAAGCCTATTGTTTACAGTATAGAATTCCAATCTTTAGAAGTAGAGAGAGCTTCAGTGTATTTTGGCTGATTGTCATTCTTTCCATAGTCATTGTTTTAAAACAATTTTACATAATTTTCTTGAATATTGACCGATTCCATATAATTAATACAACATAGTTTTGTTGCGAGAATCATGAGAATATAATAATCTTTATATAAGAGTTTATTACAAAAAGAGGTTTTAACAAATTATCCATTGACAAGATGATGCAATGATCCTGCTTGCAAGAATTACGCATACATCTTTAACCAGGAGCACCAATTTGTCCGTTCAATTAAGATTCTTATTTCAAAATTCACCCTCAGTGGCTGATTCTGACGCGATGGCATCACGTAGTTGCTGCAGATTGGACGTTAGAGCAATGCTGCGAACAGCCCATTCTATCTCCCCCTAAAGATGCTCGATTGGGTTAAGGCCTGGGGACTGTTAGAACTGTCCATGTGATGTAGGGTAAGCCGTAATGATGAAGGAATGCACCCGTTCAGCAGTAATGTTCAGACACACTGTGGCTTATATACTTGCTCAGTTGGAATAGAGGGACCTAAAACCATTACACCACTGCCACCAGCCTATACCACCAGCCAGCCAGGCAGGATGGGTCCATGTGGTCGTCTGCCGCAAGAGCTTTTATGTGTGAGATGGACAGACTGTGCGTTCCAGGATGCCGTTCTCCACACCGCTGTTGTACTGTGCCAGTATTTGCTTTGTGGCCCTCCTGTTAGCTTTCACATCATCTATCTCATCAACTAGTTGTTTTTGCCCACAGGACTGGAAGCCCAGGAAGGCGGTCATTTCTGAGATACTGGAACCGGCGCACCTGGCACCAACGATCATACTGAGCTAAATGTCACTTTGGTCAATCATTTTGCCCTTTTTTTCTGATGTTCAGTTGGACAATAATTGAATGCCTCAATGCCCGTTTTATTTTATTAGACGGATTCACTGTCTGTAGGAGCGATTTTCGTGAACGTGGTGTTGTACCCAATAATCTGGCCACGGGGTGTATATCTCTGATTCATATTAATATGAGATTGTTTGTCTATCCTGGACAAAATTAAGTTTAAAAAAAAATCAATGTTTATGAGGTTTTCTGTTCCACACCAGATAATTTTAGTATCTAACAAAAATAAAAACAATGTTCAGCATTTCTCATTTGTTTCTCTCTCTCCCTCTCTCAGGGTAATGCAGATATAGTCTGCGAGGTGGATGTGGAAAAGGTTAAAGTACTTGCCAGTCCATACCTAGAAGCCATTAAAAGTCTGTGGAATGACCCAGGAATACAGGAATGTTACAAAAGGAGGAGAGAGTTCCAACTCTCAGATTCCACCAAATAGTGAGTAAATACAGCAGGGTGGAGTTTAATATCTGTGTCCCTCGTCTTCGTAAGGGTCTCAAGGTGAAGCAACCAAGCCCCGTTTTTTAAGTCGAAAGACCCAAAACCCGCACTGTTTTGAACTGGAACCGGAGGAAAGTTCTGACCGTCTATTCCGTTTCTGCAGTTATCTGGATGCATTAGAACGCGTAGCTGACCATTCATACCTGCCCACCCAGCAGGATGTCCTACGAGTTAGGGTACCCACCACAGGGATCCTCGAGTACCCCTTTTATCTTCAGAGGTGTGTCTTCAGGTATGCACCTGATCGTTCCCGCACCCCCGAGGAAACCGGCAAATATAATCTGCATCGCCCTGTAACCCTGTATTGGTGGGGTAAACCCGTTCCCAGATTTTAAGAGACCTGAATTTTTTCAGTAGATCATAGAGCATCATAGAAAGTGGAACAGTTTAAGCTGCTTAAAATGTATTGTATAAAGTTGTCTGGGGATCGTGTAAGTGGCCTAAAAACCTCGGTTTCTTCTGGTTTTACAGGATGGTGGATGTAGGTGGGCAGCGGTCTGAGAGGCGGAAGTGGATCCATTGCTTTGAAGGGGTCACCTCCATCATGTTTCTGGTGGCCCTCAGTGAATATGATCAAGTTCTTGTGGAATCGGATGAGGAGGTGAAATAACGCTTGGTTCGGTGAATGCTGGATGATATTATTTGGGCCGGATGAGATGCGTGTGATAATATGACTCAGACTGGCTCAGAGCTGGTTCTGTGCTGACGTAAAGTAAATAAAAATAGATGCGACATGAAACAGAGGCATCGTGCAGTGTCGTAAATTTGTATGATTCATTTCATAGAGAGGTCTATTGATGAGAGTGAATGGATTCACTGGTGAACAGCAAAAAACATTAAACTCAAATGGATATACCATTTAGTGCAGGAATGGCAAGGACCAGATCTGACCATATGGATCCTTCAGGAGTGTTTACAAATATATATATTTATTTTTAAACTTTGCAATCCCACACCCTCAGAATCGAATGGAGGAAAGCAAAGCGTTATTTAGGACGATCATAACATACCCATGGTTCCGGGACTCGTCTATCATGCTGTTTTTAAATAAGATGGACCTGCTGGAGGAGAAGATTTTGTACTCCCACCTCGTTGATCACTTTCCTGAATTTAACGGTAAGTTTGCCGGGTGGCTCTGTTTCAGGTGGAATATGTGCAGATCTGCGTACTTTTATACTAACACATTTTCATACCCTTAGAGAAGTGGTTCAGAAAATGATGACTGAATTCTGCATAAAATCGTGGTTTAATCACGGTGAGTTCTCCTGGCAGGTCCTCACCGGGATGCCCAAGCTGCCAGAGAGTTTGTTTTGAAAATGTTCGTGGATTTGAACCCAGACAGCAGCAAAATCATCTATACCCACTTCACCTGTGCCACAGACACAGAGAACATCCGCTTTGTCTTTGCAGCAGTGAAGGATGCCATCCTGCAGGACAACTTGAAGGAGAACAGCCTGGTATAACCAGACTGAAGAACACAGTTAGACCTGGTCAGATCATACCCATAGCCGGAGGTGTTTCAGTAGTGGAACTGTTGTATCTGTGAAATCTAATAACTGCTCACAACTGCATATTGCCACCTTTGAGCTTCTGACTGAGATATTGTTGAAAGTAAAGTGTTGCCATTATAATCCCAGATGGTTCTTAAAATGGACTGAAATCCTCCCTGTAATTGACTCTTAAATTCCTCTACATAACTCAGTGTGACTCTGAAGTACGATGGTCATTTGGCTTGGAGACCACTGTAACGCTGTTGGTGCATTGTATTCTGAGTGTTGCATCAACGCCGTGGTTACGGGCATGTTCAAATCAGTGAATCAGGACCAGAATTCTAGGTGTTGCCAGGGTGACGTGTAAACTGAGACGAGATGCCCAGAGATTATTCTTAAACAGCTGGTTGGTAGATATTTAATGCTTTTTCCCGAATAAATGATGCAATGAAGTGTGTTCTGCTTTCAGATGTTATCTTCATAGCCAAATGTTTATGAATAGCAAGTTCCTCCAGGCTGCTGTGGTGTGTTTGCATATCCTGTATTCTTTCTTAGAAAACATCAACTCCTTGCTACAAGAAACTGTCAGAAGAATTGTACATGTACAGTTTTTATTTTATTTTTATTTCTGAATCCTGGGACATTGAGTATTGTTTATCACTTAAGACTAGGGATTGGGTTTGCTGAAACCTCTGATTGGGACCTTAAAGAAAAAATGTAAAACACCGACAGGCTTCTCAGCTCCTAGGCCATTTAAAATAAAACCAAATGAACAGCATGCATTGATTCTGAGGAATTCCTTGTGTGCCGTTAATGCCATGGGATGTGTGTGTGCTGTGACATAATAGACTAAAAAGAGCTGGGATTTGTGTATTTTTTATTTTTAAGCATTAAGTGTTGGAAACAAGAAACCAACATGTTGTATGTAAAAGTTGTAAAATCATTTTATGTTTTCTCTACCAATCAAATTAATTTAAACTGAATTAAATGTCTTCATTAAGACCCACTGTGATGACCAAAGGTGCCCTTGTTAAGTTAATTGACACTCAGTTATTTAGTAACACTGTTTTCAGACTTGCGAAACATACAGCAAGGATCCAGCAAATCTTTGGACTAAGCAAAACATTGCATTGCTAAACTTTTAGGCTGCTTTGTCCAGAAGAGGGAGAATCCACAATGACCAAGAAGCATGGCAGTTCTTGTTTCGTTTTATTTTTAGTTTATTTTTATTTTTTTAAAGAGACCAAATACCAACGGTTCTCTTCTGCATTGTATAACGGCTTAAAGGAAAGATCAAGCGATTCCTACGTGATTCTTCACACTTGCATTATTCATTCTGACAAAACACACGGATCTTGAATTCAGAAACGCCCGGCTCCGCCTACATGCACCTCCGACAAGGAAGAGCGCTACCTGCGTACAGTTCGCCTGCCCCGCAAACACTCTTTCGGAGTTGGTGATCTTTGTATAACGTCGACATTGATCAGTAAACAGACTTATAAGTAGACGTCTTATTTAAAATATGTTTTTAGTTTAATTTAATCTGAGGGTATTGTGTTAGACGATATTAACAACCGAACACATGATGAATGAATGCTGCTTGTCGGCGGAAGACAGGGAATGCCACCGGATAAACCAAGAAATTGAGAGACAGTTGCGTCGCGACAAATGGGACTCTCGCAGGGAACTGAAATTGCTTTTATTGGGTGAGTTAACCAAAAAGGTCTTTCCCAAATGTAAACCAAAGTGAAAACAGAAGTCGGCATATACTGTTAAAACGTAAATATGCAGGCTATTCTATATTCAATAGCCTATATATGTTTTGTTTGGTCTCCTGACCCACACTGAAGTCATAGCGATTAGCAAATAGTCGAGTGGGAAAAGATATCACTCACAGAGGTTGCATACCTGAGGTGTGTCCCGAGAACACGAAAACGCAAAGTAAACTTTATTATTTTTCTTACTTTTGAGTAACTTCATTTCCCCCCAGAGTTTTTCTATTTATTCATTGCGTTGTCTTCCCCTCAGCACACAGCCTAACATCAGCTCTAGACTAGATTGGTTTTGTCGGCTACATTTAGTGGGCGATGAAATGCGCATTCGACGACGAAGGAAAGAGAGACAGATTTGAATTTCCTAGACGGAATTTCCTCGTTGCGGCGACTCATCCTGATTTGGTGTAGAGAGTTGAAATCATGTTTTTTTTCTTGATCCATTGCGTTTGCCATCAACTTTCGGTTTTTGGTTCGGATGCTGTATGATGTCCTTGACATATATTATTCGACGCAGTTAATGTTTATAAAAACGACAGGTTAGCAGGTGTTCACATATGCTTACGTGGAGGTGTCTCGTCCAGGGGTTCATCTTGAACCGGCGAGTATGACACCGTTATCACGGTATTAGAGTGACTGCTGGAACCTGGTTTTGGCATGGCATTAAAATACTTCTTACGGAAATCCTCATCTCATGCTGTCTTTTTATTGTCATCAGAAATAAGTTGTTCTGTCGATGACTGAGATGGGGCAGCTCAGAAATATCTTTTTTATCGCTTTTCAGGAATTTGAACTTTTCTGAAAACTCTTTCACAGTGGAACATGCCACAGCCCACAAAACTTAGGATTGTTTTGGAATGTTACATTTTAAGTGATTGAGTTGGACGAACCTATTATTAAAAATATAAATATTAGTACAGACATCATATTCTTTGAGACGTACAACTGACAGAATCTTTGTCAGTCTTTCAGTCTGTTATTGTTTGTTTTTTTGAATTTTTTGGTTTTTGAATAACTGGAAAATTATAACGTTATGATACAACTGTACTAATAAAACAAGGTTTGTGTTTTTCTGTTTGTGTGT
>JAOVYW010002153.1:28902-45671 GCA_025775045.1 Hiodon tergisus
ACACTTACTCAGGTCGAGGTGACAGGAGGGCACACTTACTCAGGTATAGCTGACAGGAGGGCACACTTACTCAGGTATAGCTGACAGGAGGGCACACTTACTCAGGTAGATGTGGAAGCACAGCAGGTGGCCGAGCAGCAGGGTGGAAAGCAGCCCAATGGCGATAGTGATGCCAGCCAGGGCAGGAAGGGCCGGGCCAGTTGTGGAAACTGGTGCCACGGGCAGAAAAAAAAACCAGACCGCTGTATCGTTCTTCACTGCATGCAGGAGAGAATGCAACAAGCCATCAGCACAGGGCAGCAGACTGCTTTTTCTGCCTCATCAATATTCCTCCAACGGTTCATATCACCACAGGCAATAATCACCATTACCCACAATTAAGTGATCCCCTCAATTTAGTTTAGAAAATGTACATTGAGAAACGTCAATAAGCCGACTGCATACAAAGGGAAGTGACCCAAAATATCTAAATCACCGCAGTTTACCTTCGAAGTGCTTGTCAGAACGAAGTTTTGAGGGATCCAAGAAGAACTCAATGAACACGTAACTGGCGATGAGTACCACCAGGACTACTCCCAGCAGTGCAGAAATCACACTGTAGAGGAAAAGCCTAGAGTCAAAAAGAGACAAATAACAGAGAAAGGTTATAATGGACTGCCTACAAGAGCACATGACTCACTGATCTAATAGTGAGGCGAACAGGCAGGGCGGAAACTACATATTTTAGGGCCTGGTGCAAGATTAATAGTAAAGGCCCCTTACGAAACTTTGATCTGGGCCACACTGGACCCCTGCACTGCCCCACTTTCTTGCTGGCCCTGACAGCCGCTGTTGGGCTAGTACCAGTTGGTTACAGCTTCAGAACCCAGGTTGCGCACGGCTGTACTCTTAAGCCAGTTATGTAAATACCCAAACCACCTCATTAAATGTCCAAATGTATAAATGTGTCAGTTGTAGGATAAGCACATCATGTAGTATTAAAAACATTGGATAAGAAACAGAACACTAATCCTCTCTAACTGATATAAATTTATAATAGCTTTCAGAACAATGCGGTGGGGTTTCTCCTATGTTACAGGCTCTGCGCATTCATTGTCTCATTGGGGGCCTGACTTTGACAGCCCCGCGTCTGTCTGTGGCATCTAACACCGCCAGGCTGCACGGGTCCAAGTGGAAACCACAGCATAGGTGGCTTACGCTGGAAATATTCACCTGCTCAGGCAACAGTTATTTAAGTTTAAACACTGGCATATGTGCCGAGACTGGGCACAATCCTTGTAAAAAGGAAATGTGTTATCACCATCATAAACAGAAGCAGTGCAACCCATAAAATTACTGACACAACAGGCTTGAAGACATGAAAACAAATGTACTGATGCTAACTTTAATACCACCCCCCCAGCTCTAATCAGTGTTGCACGGTAAAACGGTACTAATACTGTACAGAGGTACAGATTTTTTTAAGCAGCGGTACTATACTGGCATTTAGAAAAGAATGGTACTTTTATGCACCGAAACAGCAGCGATAAAAGCTGGTCTGTGTCTTTAAGACAAGCGGGAATTCGAGCGACGTCACGCCCTGGGTCCGCTACATGCTGTCTGTGAGTGTGAGCCAAAAGGCAAGAGCAGACGAGAGGCGTCGATTATTGCTAATCGTTATAACCATTGCTGGCCACAGTAAGAGGACAACTCGCTGCAGCAAGTCAAACGAAACTGGTTGACAAAGAAAGTACCCAGAGTGAAATATGGCAGTACTTTGCAAAAAAAGTGTCTAGCAAAGAGAGGCAACACAAGCAATATCGCTAAACATTTAACTGACCAGGTGTGTGTTTGTGTTACAAATCCCGTTGCAAATACTAATACAAGAATTTAATAACTAATGTAACTCGACAGAAATGCATATAATTATTTACATTTAAAGTAAGAGGAAAGTTATTTCACCAAGCAAACCAATGAAGCGTGTCATGCGTGTATATGTATCATGTAAATAAATAAATGTAAACAGATTCTGTTGAATACATTAGCCTATATTGCTTGTGGCATATCAGTGATTAATTTAATTACTACAATGTGAAACTATTTTAATCTGAAATTGTTTAACATTAGGTGCCATGCTATTATATAGCTAATGTTCATTTCAGTAGTACTAGTATGACAAAAAAATTGTTCTGATAATAAGATTATGCATTGCATACAATGTTCTGTTGTGTTGAGAACAAACCACACCTTATAGTGTAATTATATGTAGTGAATTTCGTTTATTGATCACAACTGTAATTGGAAAGGTTGTGTTTAAATGGAAAAGGTTTCATTTTTATTGTAAAATATGAATATTCACAAAAATGTTCAATGTTCATATTTTTTATGTTTTTTGCTCAATATATTTATATTTAAGTATTTTATTTATGTCTGTTTAAAGCTAATTTTATTTATGCTTACATTTCGATATACCTTGAACAAAAATTCCAATTGAAAATACAAACTAAAATATTGTCAAATATACCCCCTTTTAAATTAAATCATTAGCATCGTTTCAGTATCGAGTACCGTGATACTTTACTTGGTATCAGTGAGTCCAAATTTTGGTATGACAACACTAGTTAAATAATAAACTATTTTAAAACTGAAAATGTACATAAATTACAACTTTATTACAACTGAAATTTAATTTCAGCAATTTTTCGCATTGTATATTTAAAGTACCATGTAAAAAAAAAAAAAAAAAAAAAACATTTCTAAGTTTCTATGAACCGGTAGCACATTAGCTGCCCTGTTCCCAAACTGGCCATCTCAGGCATAAATCCATGCTATCGGAAAACACACTTTGTGACACGCACAAACAGAGACCATTAAAGCCACTCTCAGTACAACGTTGTGAGAAAGTGAGAGACTCACCAGTAATTCCTGCTGCCCACACAGTTGTTAAGCCACCTGCAGTGATGATCAAAACTAGCCACACACTTGTTACATGCACTGCAATGCTTGGATTTTGGACCCCTTAAAACAAAAGCATACATTATGTGTTACACCGTGCAGCTTGACCCACAATTCATAAACAAAACCTTTTAATGTGTAAAACCACTAATGTCATTGTTACAGGCTGAATGTTGAGAACAGGAACATACCCGAGACTAATTTATGTCTTCCACATTAAACTACAGATTTGTGTTAATCTTAAACCTTGATAACATCCAAATTGTACAGGTATTGTCCCTGGGTTACACCAACTTTGTGCTACTCACACGTCGACCTCACAGAGGTAGCAGTGGAAATTCTCAATGACGTGGGCGTGCTTGGTGCGGTCGAACACGGGCAAGGGCCCCTTGTAGCTCTTGGCCCGGACGTTGTAGTCAGCAGGGTCGATGGTGACGGCAGTCAGGTGGACAAACAGGTGGCACACAAACATGACCCCGGTACACTGGGCGCCAGTCAAGGAAGGACACAGCAAAGCATGGTACCATACAGCTTTACACCGCAAAGCCTTTGCAACTACTATGCACAGACACGCACACGAACAGTTTTTGTTTGCTTAAATCAGACCTCCAGCTCATGTACCAAACAAACAGTTAAACAAGGTGAAGAAAAATGAAGCTGAAGAGTGACTTGTGTATAGCACAAGAAAGGGAACGGAGGAGGATACAATATAGCCGGCGGGGATCCAGTGTGAGGGCAACAGGGGGACGAACACACCGAAGGCAATAATGGCGTAGTAGATATAAAGGAGCCAGGCCAGAAGTTGGAAGGGGTGGGGTGGCCAGCTCCAACCGTTCGTACGGGAACAAAAGGGCAGATCTGGTCTCCGGGGCCCACCATCGCTCACAGGGGCCGTGCGATTTGGGTTCCTACAGAGGTCCATCTGTGGGCCGTCTCCTTCAACACAAACACTATGCTAGAATGTGTCTTTCTCTGCTGTTGTACCTCCTAGTACAAGACTCCAGCACAACATTCACGTTGGTGGTAAGAAGGGTTTGCAATTACTTTTTCGCTGAAATTAACTTCTTTTTTTTGAGGCACACCCAATCGTGGCAAGGTTCAGAATAAAAGTTTACTCTGCACGTTACTCTAAGCAAGGACAGTCGCACAATCCAACTAATTTCTAGCTTGCAGAATATAAGTTAAAAATAAACACACAAATTTATAAACCATCACGCTGGCAACAAACTCGGAAAATGTAGTGTCAATTAAAGTGTGGTAATCTTTTCAGAAACGTTATCATATTAATACTCAAAGATCAATAATTGTCAAAACACAGCATTTTCAAGACGTGCAATTGATGCCTGCCAGCTACATACATACATAGTTTTATTGTCAGAAATGAAACTTACCGTCTTAATGCGAAGTACAGAGGCGAAGGAAGACGACGAAGATCACAACGCACATCTCAAACGAAGTAACTGCCAGGCATACACAGACCTGACTTACGGCGGCTGTTGTCCAGTAATTCACTGCATTATCACCACTCGTTAGCTCGGTTGGCACATAGCTGGTAGTATCTCGTATAAATCACAGCCGAACCTCTTCATGTTCAAAGTCCAAATAAACTGCAGTTTTATAACGCAGCGTAGTTACATTCTAGTATTTTTTCCCCCAGTTTCTATGGTAGTTCGGGTACATTATTCAATAAGACATTCTTATTCCTTATTTGCGTGGTCCCGTTAACGTTGCAAAATGAAGTACTAGCGGTAAATCCGGTTAATCTGAAAATCTTACTTTTCTAATAGGGTGAAATAATCTATCTTCCAAAACACATTGGCTAGCAGGAAAGGTAACAGCGAATTATTGGACCGTTTTAAATAACATTAGCCCATAGCTAAGCAGCTAATATGGACGAAGCATCGAATCAGAAAGTTAAATCCATTTAAACGCCTTTACTAAAAAATATATATATTTATATATATTTTTTTTTATTCCGAGTTGTCAAGGTTCCTACCTCAATTATTAAGATAAACGCTGATTAATTTGTATGGAACAATCTGGCCAGGAAACAGATAAACGCCAATTTCCCATCCTCTCGTTTCATGTCCGACTTCAGTTCCTAGCCACTAAGCAGTTCCCCTGGAAACGACTATGCTCTTCGAACCCCCATTGGTCTGTTGCCGACCACTACGGAAAGTGTGAGGGCCGAAAATAATTTAGAAGAAAGTTCGTCTTTCCCCCAGCAGTTTTCCACTAAACCACATTCTACTGAACACCGAAGAGTAGATGTTGTTTAGTTCTCAGTTTTCCCTTCCAGACATGGAAACATTATACATGCATTTAGCACAATAGTTTCTCTGTTAAAAACCGATAGGGACTTTGCAGGGCCAAAATCTGTTCGGTTACTAAACTCTTGCTAAATGTTTGGTGTTCCTTATTAAGGGTTTATACCCCACAAATTACAACATGCCTATTCGTCTCAATTTGAGTGTAACGGGTAACCCAGTGATTGTTTGCGTTTCCTGAATTTTGGTGTTCTGGATACTCGTCGGATACTTTCAATTTACATGAAATGAACATCTACCGCAGTCCTCAATATTCTAATGTCCACCTTTATTTTGGTCTTTGTTCCACGCACAATACACCTGATGATTTATACTATAGCCAAGATTAATACATTTAGGAAATTCATTGCTGTAGAATATTATAAGTAAAATGCATAGGTTATTTTTAATGATCGTGCGTTAATCTGCCATCGAATTCTGTATTTATAAAACTTGTTAAACTGGGGTTAAACGACATTGACTACCACCGATTGGACACACTGTTCAGTAACATGATTAAATAGCTGATGTTGTCCTTGTAAATTGCGTCTACTACCGGCTTGCGGAACAGTCTAGAGGGACTCGAAACTCCGTCACACGGCATCTGCAACGGTTCTAAAACGTGTCTGAAACAGATACAGTGTAGCATACAGTTTGATAGGTAAATTGCGAGTGCCTAAGTGCACGTTGGTCGCAGCCTTCTAATGCTCATACATCACCACCAGATGGCAGTGCTGTCTTACATGTAGCTGTGCCAACATGTCTGACGTACGGTGCGTCACAGCTGTACAACTGCGCTTGTTATGTCACGTAATGTAGTTATATTCATAACTTTGCCACCTAGAACTTGTAACCAGGAGGCACATCTATACTCACCGAGTAAACAAACTTATTCAAACGTCAATATCACCAAAGGTTCACATTTGATGAATGTTTGAGATGTAGAAATACATTTTCTTCAAGACACGAAGCTGATATTACCTATCAATTAAAAAATCAAACTATTGCTAGTCCAGTTTGAGATAAAATTTTCACTTTTTTTGTACATTGTTGGCATTTAGCAGACGCTCTTCTCCCGAGCGACGTACGAAAGTGCTGTAGTTTTAGGGTAAAAGTGCAATACAAGACTGAAAAAAAGGATCTGGTGGGGTTTTACGCCGAGATTAGGGTGCGATTTTCCATCACCTGATCTATATTTTATGATGTTTAATGTAAATTTGCAGAACAATTAGATTACACAACATTGTAAAGTAGTTCTCGCAAATTATTGATACAGGCTGTCTTATTTGCTCAACTGATGTTGACTACCATCCATTGGACAGGCTGTTAATTAAATTGAGAATGAGAGAAGTGGTTGCTGTTTTTCACCTCATATAAATTGTATCACCTAGGCTGTATATTAGCACATAACATTAATGTGAATGTTGATGGTACTAACATTGTTTTTGGTTCAAGAAGTTGTTAATTAATTTAGCAAATAAACTGATTTACAAGATTTATTTTTTGCCTTTGGTCCTCATTGCCAGCTCAAATTATTAAATTACACTCACCCCCCACCAGAGATTCTGCATTGAAATTTCCTCGGAATCTTATCTTACATAACAGTCTGTTGGTATAATGCTTCAAACTGTCAATAATAATATATTTGAATTGAATTAGCATGGCTATGTCTGTGTGTTAGTCTTTCTACTGGTAAATTTGAGATGTTGTTTGAGGACAATTTAATGGGTGTAGTTTTAGTCAGAGCAGAAAATACACGGGCAGCATATTTATTCTGAGTGGGACCCCATTTCTATCCCAATGGTGCTGATACTGTGGGTTCGACTGACGTGTCCAAGAAACGTGAGCAACAAGCAACGGTAGTATAGATCTTTTCTCAAGCTGCCCGTGGGTATAAAACTGACATGGAGTAATATGAAACCCTGCATTCAACTGCATTCTTTGAGCTGATCCCTGCTTCCCAAAGCAATAGTACTTACAATGGCTTGATTTAACACGCTTGTGTCTTATACGGTACTAATAAAGGGTACATTGTCCAAAAACGCCATTACATTTTTTTTTTCCCCAGTTGCAACAAAGGTATTTTTTAAGAAGTTAATTTTATTTTCTACCAATAAAATTTTCAGTGAAAGCAAAGTGTTTTATGATTTAAAAAGAAATCCATGTGTGTGAGGTCTCCATAAACCTGCAGTATTGTATTTCTCCTTGCTGGATGTTAGAGTCCATGGTGCCCCAGTCAAGGTTTCATATGGCAGTGGCCATCATAAATAATGTGGTCATGGATCATTTGATCTTACACTCCTAACCAGGCTGTAGAATAACACACTGTCCTTCATAATAAATAAGAAATTCCCTGAAACCTCTCATATCTACGCTGGTCTCTTATTTATGGTTGATAACCCTTGTAATTTTACACTGAATGGGTTCCAGGGCAGAGGCTTGTCGGTGTCCACATGGACAGCAGCCACAATCTTAACACTATCCACACAAGGTAATGGATGTGTAGTGTCCATGAGCTTTGGGGAATCTTGGCCAGCAAGTATATACTTTGAGTTATGAGACCAGAACTGTGCGGATCAGAATGTGCTCAATGATTTGAAAAGGCTTTTCAGAAATTCAAAGTACCCCTTTATCAGCAGTATTTTTGAAGGATCCTTGAGAACAAAAAATATGTAGTTTTGCAATTATCGTTGTTTATTATTTGTCATCCAGTGACCTCTAAAACACAGTTCCTTTATATAGCTAGCTTTATCACAATTTAAGTTAGTGTTGTGTAAAGGCTGTTCTACTGTTATTACATGCTGTTATGCAAGGCTTGAATGCACCAGTGTAATATAACACACACCACTGTAATCCACCCCCAAAAGCAGTTCTTACTAATTCAGCACAGACCACTTTGAACAATGTGAGCTATTTTAAACACAGCTCAAAGATCTTTGGAACTTGCTGCTGGGTGGTGTGCGTCACCCCTCTGGCACAAAGAAAGGCCCATGCGAGCCTAACGTGAGTTTTTGAAATAATAAGCACGGCCTTTCCCCCGCTTGACGGGAAGTTTGGATGGCTGTCCCATGAGTCCGCGCAGAAGTGGGGGCTCGCTTCCTCTGGAAGCTCCGCGCACTTCCCCTGCTGCAGGGAGCCATGGGATTGTTGGCTGAACGCAGCCGAGTTTACCCGAGGTGACCCCCTGCGGGTCATTCTCTGGGTCTTTTTTTTCCTTTTCTGACATGTGGCTCCTGGAAGCAAAGCTGATGGCTTTATCAGAACGTGGAAGTGTCCCTTGTTAAACTCTGATAGCCCTGGTAACAGTGTGGAAGATTATTCCCAAATTTCAGAAGATGCATGGTAATTAAATAGTGCCATTTAAGTGCATTTCAAAGAGCAAAGTCGTAAATTAAGTCTGGAAAAAGTAATGCAGGCTCTAAATTTTTTTTTACAGATCTTTAAACTTCTTTGTTGCACCAGCCGGACTTCATTCATACAGGGACCTCCAGGAAATAATTCAAAGTTTTCATGTTTGACAGGGGAGGGCTTGCCAGGTGAAATGAAGTCCAGGCTGTCTTTGTGCTTTTGTCAAGGGCACTAACTAGAGACGCATGTCCCAATGGCACTCACCAGAGATGGAGAGCACACGCAGCCAACACTCGGACCTTGAAAAGGGTACTCTCTAAAAGCAGAACTCGGGTCCTAGAAAAGGCAGAAATCAAGTCCAAGTAAGACAACAGACAAAAAGACAGTTCAGGCTCAGGCTTGGGCACATTACAAAGATGCAGGTTGGGCTTTGGCAAAGGTCACAGCCAACAGGATATATTTAGAACAGAGCAATTTGTGCAATACCAACATTTAGATGTGAAATGTGATAGCTAAGGGTTTGTTTTCATTCTTTTAAAACCTAACAACACCCAAAGGAGGTTTGATTTATTCCTGTCCTTTCTGGTAGACTTTTTAGCATGTTCCGTAACAATTAGCTGTTCTTGTTTACATTTAAACATGGAGGCAAATCACAGGTAGTAAATTATGTAATCTGGCTCTGAACCGTTTGTTTGTTTGAATGTTTGGCAGTTGCAGCATTTCGTACCAGTGAACCATACCAAAATGTTCAAACTTCGGAAAAAGGCATTATAATATTCCAGCTGCAACTGCTTTTAAACTAATCTGAAAATACATGAATCCAACATTCAAACCAGAATGTGCTGTGCATGGAAAAAACCCCAACATTTTCTATTATTTATCTGAGGTGTAACATAACAATGAAATTAATCTCATCAAACTGCATGAAATCCCAGGTGCTGCTCTTTTGGTTGAGTTCACTGTAACAAAATAACCTCAGAACCTGTTTAGTAGGACTGTACCTATCATTTTCACCCTAATGGCCACCACATTGAGTTTCTGGATGATAAGAGCGTCACATCGCGCCAACTCGACCAGCGCTCTCTGTGCTGCCCAAGAATATGCTTTGTAAGCACAAGCTGAAAGAAGCCACACAGCCCTGGTTTAGATTTTAATGAGAGTTATGAGGATTACCCGAGGCATGCGCGCAGAGATATTTTCCCCCAAGGTTATTGACATCGTGAAGGGACTTAATGTAGATTCTGGACTGCCCCCACCTCTGTAGGAAGGACAAGTCAGCCCCCAGGGAACTTCCTTATACAATGTTTGGATCAAACCATTTTGTATGAAGGAAGCAGTCCTTTCCAAAAAATCTTACGAGAACATTAAGTCGCATTTGTGGTGAATTACAATACCTGGGACATTCCTCTGGAGTTGAGTCATTTTTGCCTTATTTCTGAAATTCGATTTACAAAAAAAAAAAATGTGTCTCATCGAGTCAAGACAGGTCAGGGGTGTGGTTTAGGTTTGAGGGCGGAGGATGTGTAATAGAATTTGAAGCGTAAAAATCAAACAAGAACTTAAATAGAGTATTTTGGTCTGGTCTGGTCTGGCCTGGAGTTCGCCTGATATTATAAAAAGCAGCTAATGATTCTAATTTACTGCACCTAATGTCTGGAACTAAATGAATGCTTTTAATTTTATGTTTGAACTGACCTTGAAATCATTTTCATGGCTAAGATCTTGAAATACATAGTTTCTTGGCCTCTGATATTTCTGCTCTTCCCATGATGAAAAAAGTTTACATACTTATTACAACAAAGGAGGACATCATCTTCCAAATAAAAAATCAGAGCAACATAGGCCAACTCATGAGGAGAAATGGCCAACAAAATTTTTATTTGGCAATATCCGGGGTCAGGTCAAGAGTTCGAGGCAGGGGCGGGAACAACTTAACCCTTGGAGGCCCTCCTGTCACACGCTCTGACCGCAGGAATGCAAGGCTGGCCTGCTTTGCACTCACTGAAGGAGACAATTGACCCCCCGCTTGTTTCAGGAAGTAGCACAGAGGGAGCCGGCAAAACGCAGCAGACCGCCCTGCAATGTGTCCCAAAGGGATGTTTTTATCACGAAAGAATTTGACCCCTGAAACCCTTAGGTGTTTTTCCCAGTGAATCTCCTCGGGAGACAATTGTGTGCGCACTAATAACGGAATTAGTGTTGTTGTTGTTGCCGTGGCAGCATGGCGACCAGTGGTAGTGGAACCTTTCAACACGTATGACGTGTAGCAGATAAGTGATCACAGGCCCTTTAATCCACAAGAGGGTACCTTTGTAAAGAGGTAGGGGGCCTTTAGATTGGGGCCTTTTTTGACAAAAATATATGGCTAATGACATTAACTAAAAGAGTAGACTGCAAACTGAGGAAGCAGAGCTCAGACTGTAATAGCACTTTTTCATGTTTTTTTCCCCCTTGTACAGTACGCTGTCCGCTCAACTGAGATTGGGCCTTTTTTTTCCCTGGCCTGTTGTGGTTACAGGCACACCTGCTGGGCTGTAATGAGCAATGACACGGTGAGAAAGTGGAGCAAATTGTCTTCCCAAGACTGTACAAACAGGGCGTCGCAGGGGAGTGCTTTGTGCCTGTGTGCCCGTGCATTTGGCTTGCCGCATCTACGACCCCCAACAAGCGAAGCCGAGTTTGGCCAGCGTTCGGTCACGGAACTCGAATCGCTGCAGGTTGCATACGGGTCTGGAACTCCTCCTCGTCCAAAAACAACGAGGTCGTTCATTTTGATTGGTGGTCGATTCCAGGTTCTGAGCAAGCATAAATAACTTTGCATGACATTATCTAAACTGTGTCTGCTCCAGACATTACTACTTATGCAGAATGAGGAAAGGCTTCCAAGGAACGGTGGGCGAAACAAATTCTTGAGCAGGTCTCAAACCCTCAAAGCTTATTGTAGCTTTACTCAACAAAGTCTTTAGCTTCTCTCATCACTGTGGTTCGGTGGTGGGACCAAGCATAGGAATTATCTATTTAAAAAAAGTAATCCTGATGTAACATAAGTAATTTAAAAATATACATTTCGCGCTATTACAGTACAGAAATAGGCTCCTAATGGATTTGAATATTTTATCTGTGAACACTGGTTTGTGGAATGTTATGGAGAAAGATATGTTGACTGCTACATAAAGGGATGACACCAGTTATCACACCAGTACACCAGTACAAAAAATCTTCTGTGTTTTTTATGATTTAAATAATGGGCAGAACCTCATAATAAAAATATATGAAATGGAAGAAGTTTTACAGCTCCTCTGTGAGTTGCACATAACGCAGCAAGGGTTGTACTTAAAAGATTACAAAAGGAATTGAGAAACTGGGGCACAGAACAATAAACCTTCAGTATTTTCTATGCCTTCCATGCAGGTCAGATAGTTTTCCATTACAAAACACCAGATCCCCATGATGGATACTTGGCAGGGCTCTTAAGCAGAGTGTTTAACTTGTCAATATCATTAGCTATCACGGCATTAAACTAAAAGCACAGACTTTTTCCCCCCCGTTTCTTCTGGTGATTGGAAAACCACAAGGCTCCTGAATTGCACGTGGGCATTTTGCAATCTCATCTGTTACACGTGCTGCGGAACCCTAATGTCTGACAGAATATTCAGATGGAACTTATTTCCGTTTTCTCCATTAGATACTATCTTAAAAAGTGGATTCAGCTACACATTCATCAGATTTGAGGAAAACTGTCACACCGAATCCAATCCCAGCAATATGAACACAGATTTATGTTTTATTGTATTGTTTGAGACCTTATAATAATGTGAAGGAAATTAGCACCTCCTCCCAGCCCCTGGAAAGGAAACAACTTAAAACAGACTGCCATTGACAGCAGTGTAATTAATAAGTTTGGTCATGTCATGTCATGTGAAGTACTTATTGCTCAATGTAAGTAAGCTTTTGGAGCAATTACATTAATTTTTGTATTTTACCTATACGTACAGATGATTTGTTTTTAACAGACAACCTTGTTATGGCCTGAATACAGTGTTAGTTACACTGCAGTTCATGGCACAATACCTTAACGTGTTCCTCAATGGGATATATGCCGGACACACCTCCATCATTTTGATCACTGAACTTGGCACAGGTCCTACAGGTGGGTGCCAAGGAATTTCTGGAGTGGGTTGAGGATTAACAGTGCGGAACATGGTGGAGAAGGAAAGGTACAGGTTGCTCTCCGTACAAGGCCGCTGAAAGCTTGGCATATGGGTTTAGAGGCCTTATCTGGATATAATGAAAGTTGTACAGGTTAACTTAGCACAGCCTGTAAGTGCAGAACCTATCTGGGGTGGGTGGTAACACGCCGAGGCGTGCCCGGTGCAGGAGCGGCAAGAAACAGGGACACAGAGGGATCGTTTTCGGCTTTTATTCTTTTCCATTGTTTCAAAGTCTCTGATGACGAGCACCACAGTGTGTTTCAGTAAACCAAGCCACACTCAGGTGCAAAAATGGGCGTGTCACCGGGGCTGAGAGTGGAGCTCCTGGCTGCGTGCCAAGGTGGTCATGGGTAGTCAAAATGATGACAGAAATTAAACCTAAATGTGTTGGTCCCGTGTAGGAGAAAGCACACGCAAACTACACAATAAACAGTTCAATTCTAAAGCCAGTTAAAAATATGCAACTACCATCCTAACATAATCAGTGAAACTGACAACCACATTTATTTCTAGGAGAACAGTATAGGTGCAGGGTAGCAGCTGCTCTTATGAAACACCATTGATTGTTAGCTTATTTTGGTTATCAGTCTCATTTAGTTATTTTTTTACAATATCTGAAGGCGTTAGTTCTTAGAATAGTAGCTAAAGATGACTTTAATCAATGGCTAGATCGCACATGAAAGAGGGGTTTTCGGTGAATGGCAAAAACATTTCTTGAATGCATTACTTCACCTAGTTGTTCCCCAGACCACACAGCGACGAGTTTTTATAGACCGTTTCTTTTCCACCACTAATATGCACTCAGACTAACACAGCAGGTACAAAGCTAAAGAGCACATGGATTCTACTCTAAACGCACGTATTACCGAATAGGCACACATTGACTGAGTGCAATAAAACAAGTAAAATGCCCAGATGCCACAGCTTACTTGTGGACACTTTTCATGAGATACGAGTCGCCATCCGTTGCTGGAGAACAGAAGACTTTCCTTCCCTGGTTATCTCCTGCGGGAGTATCGTTGCTGGCTCCTGCTAGTCACGTCACTTTCGCGAAGAAGAGGACTTCGTCCAAAGTTGTTTGGGACTATCTTCCGAGTTAGAATTAGTTCAGTCCCAGGGGAACCTTTTTGATCTGTGTCGGGTAGTCACAAAAGCCGTGATCAAGGCCTCTCTTGCGGCTGTCTTAGAGCACAGTTGCAGCTCTCTCTATAGGGCCCAGCTAATGTCTCCCGGTCAGAAGTCCCCCCTTTAGAGTGGCGACGCAGGAGAAGAGAACCTTTTCTATCTTTAAGGCCCCTCTGGAGGTCTCAACCTCAGGGGATCTGGAGATATGTCCCTCCTTTAGGACGCTGCAGCAGAATAGGGCCTTCCTCTCTTTAAGGCCCAGCTAAAGGCCTTGCTGTCAACAGGGAACTGTGTCCCTTCCTAGGAGAGGGCCGCAGCAAGAGAGAAGAACCGGCAGGAGAGAAGAACCGGCAGGAGTGAAGAGCCGGCAGGAGAGAAGAACCGGCAGGAGTGAAGAACCGGCAAGAGTGAAGAACCGGCAGGAGAGAAGAACCGGCAGCAGAGAAGAACCGGCAGCAGAGAAGAACCGGCAGCAGAGAAGAACTTGCAGGAGTGAAGAACCGGCAGGAGAGAAGAACCAGCAGGAGTGAAGAACCGGCAGGAGAGAAGAACCGGCAGGAGTGAAGAACCGGCAAGAGTGAAGAACCGGCAGGAAAGAAGAACCGGCAAGGGTGAAGAACCGGCAGGAGTGACGAGCCGGCAGGAGTGAAGAACCGGCAGGAAAGAAGAATCGGCAAGAGTGAAGAACCGGCAGGAGAGAAGAACCGGCAGGAAAGAAGAACCGACAGGAGTGAAGAACCGGCAAGAGTGAAGAACCGGCAACAGAGAAGAACCAGAAAGAGTGAAGAACCAGCAAGAGTGAAGAACCGGCAAGAGAGAAGAGAGCCAGCCGGAGAAAAGAGAGTGAAAAAATGTCTGGTTTTAAGAAAAGAATGCCCTTTACGACGTGTTAATGGCTCATTGTGAGTGGACGCTGGAGTTGAAAGTGCCGCCTAGGGGAGATAGTTGATGACGTCAACCCCTGGTGCCGGAGAGAGGGAAATGTTGTTTGTTTGCACTGTGCATGGTTCCTACAACAGCTAATTGGTTAAGAAAAGTGTTAGGGTGTTTGGTGAAAATAGAGACTTGTTATGGTGAAAGGTGCTATTGGGATAGATTAGTTTTTGTGGTTTCTTCCAGAAGGCAATAGATTCATCCCATGCTGAGCAAGGGGGATGCTGATGTCAGTCATGTCACTCGCTCACTATGAGTCTATGAGTAAGCCATTCTGTCTGACCATTTTTTGTGCGTTATCAAAATCTTACTTAATTCGACAGTTTAACACAATGTACTGATTGGCTTTAAATAGGCAATTCAGAACAACAACCATATTCATAGCAAGACTACAACAGACTACAAGTCAGGCAAAATATGCATTTACGGTGCGATACTTTAGTATCTCGATATTTCTAATCCTCCTTTATCATTTTCTGACTTTACTGAAAGTTCTAAATAATTAAATGTACTTGCTACGCAGTCCCAATATAAAATATTCACTAACCAAGGGTTCGTTCTTCATTGGGTCCTCCTCTTCCGGCACACTGCTGCCAGCACTGGGACACACAGCTGCATGAAGTGTTTCTGTAACAGTGTGGGCGAATCCAAGGACGGAGGCAGAGATTTGGCCACTGGCCACCCTGTTGAAAATGTCTGTCTTCAGCTTACCAGTGAAATATTTCAACAAGCGCCCAGATGTCAGAAGTCACAGGTGGTAGTGCACTCGGGTGCAAGCTAAATTTACTTCATGGTTGGTCTAGTGGAGTTCATTTACAGGGAAATATACAGTCTTAGTGAGTTTGACTAAAGTAAAACTTGGCTGTGAATAACTGGAAGGTTTTAACACATTAGAGACACGTGAGAATTTGGCATTTTAAAAATAAAAGCAACAGCAACAATGAATTGTTAAAAATTAACCTAATAACCTACGACGATGAATCTGACCGTATTGATAAAATGTCTGGGACCGTTTTATCCTTGTTGTTGTACAGTTTTAAGATATTTATTTTGACTCTCACCTGTCTATAAAAGTGATATCAGTACATCAGCCCAACATGCAAATACCTGTTGCTTCAGATAACAAAAACAAGAATGAAAAATGGACCAACTATATGAATGTTTATACATTTAGAGTTGTGTAATATTCATATATATGTTTGCGTAAGCATGTTTCAAAATTAATATATTGGATTAATAATAATCGCATACTTAAAAAACAATAGCCATACAAATTCCACAAATGAAAGCTGATGAAAACAATGTAGAGCCAACCAAAAACACTGAAGGCCCAAATAAAGAGTCAGGAGAGAAGGTTCCGGTAAATTCTTTCTCAGCTTTACTAAATGCTCATAACAGATGTTTTTCGTGTTGAAATAATGGATCAATCGATACGTTGTTGGGTAATCTTCCTCCCCTTATTTATTACGCAGATATGTTGGATGTAGAGGTTACTGCTAAGATATGTTGGGAGTAGAGGTTTAAACTAAATTTAGTTGTTGGGTAATCTTCCTCCCCTAATTTACTACACAGATATGTTGGGAGTAGAGGTTACTACTCAGATATGTTGGATGTAGAGGTTTAAACTGAATTTAGTTTTTGGGTAATCTACCTCCCCTTATTTACTACACAGATATGTTGGGAGTAGAGGTTACTACTCAGATATGTTGGATGTAGAGGTTACTACACAGATATGTTGGGAGTAGAGGTTACTACTCAGATATGTTGGATGTAGAGGTTTAAACTAAATTTAGTTGTTGGGTAATCTTCCTCCCCTTATTTACTACACAGATATATTGGATGTAGAGGTTACTACACAGATATGTTGGGAGTAGAGGTTACTACTCAGATATGTTGGATGTAGAGGTTTAAA
>JAOVYW010002154.1:0-11554 GCA_025775045.1 Hiodon tergisus
TTGGCTGAAACTGACTGAGACTGAGGGAAAGTGAAGCAAAACAGAAACGTACCATATATGACATCACCATATGTTCAATTCCACATTCCACATTATGCCCTAGGCACATTACATATTCTTCTCATGGCAAAAATGAAGAGATTTAAATATGAATGAATTTGCTGCATTTGAGCACTTCTAATGGGAGTGTAACAACGGGCAATGTAATAACGCTGGATAATGTAATCATTTTTCATAATGTAATAAATATTATACTGTAGTAAAACCAAATAATGTAATAATTTGCCAAATTTCAAACTTGTTGAACAGATAACGTGATAATAACTTCTATTTTTACCAGATAATGTAATAACTTATTTCATTATCCTATAGTTATTACGAGATCCAGTGAGTAACATTTTAATTTATTTATTTATTTGATGAATGATGTAACAGCTTCACTGGATAGTATAAAAACCTACCATGAGCACTAGCTTTATGTTTTGTGTCAATCATTTCAACCATCACTTTTCACAGCCATACACACAGACAGCTAAACTTACAGGTTTACCTGTGCTAATGGACATTTTGATAACGGATAAATACTGCTCTGGAGTAATAAAATTATCAATGTATATCAAAGTGATTTCATGTGATTTTATCATTACCCTGGAATGAAACATTTGGGCTTTTTCATTGGCTGTTAAATAGAAACCTTTTGAATCAGGGGTGTTTAATCTGGTTTTATCAGAATTCTGAAAAGCCATAATTATTAAGCATATGATCACTGGCAGTAACATAGAGTTTAAGGAGCTGTGGATTTAGGCTCAGATTACAGACTGCACTTTGTATGGTAAATCTGATCAAGGTTACCTCTTGGTTTAATCTTATAATGAATAAAATATCAACGATGATTGTACACAAAATATATTTGTTCAAGCTTAATGTGTTTAATGTCATAATGAGTGGAAATCCTAGTTCCCTTTTGGTCGTATAGAATGATAGTTCCAATTTGAATGTCGGTCGGCCAGTCCAAATCAAACCTCTATCGCACATGCAATGGCGTAATTTGTGACAAACATCACCTCTTTTTTACTACTGGATCAGATACTCAAGTACACTTAGTATGGGTCTGTCACCCTACCAACCTACCAGAATAAAAACATGCATATTCTGATTGATCTCTATGCACAAGGCTGCATAAAAATGGCTGATTCGCTCTTCTGTAATTACAGTTCAGCATATATTTTTAACAAAATAAAACTCAAACTCGGGACAGGTATGAAATTTAGAGGTCAAATGAGAAGGTGTTACGGCTAGAATTGTAGTTCAGTATAGGCAAATTAAAATGGCGAAAGCAAACCACAGATATTGAACCACATTTTCATTCGTAAAGCAAGTGAACAGAACAAGTCAACTTGTATGGGACTTTATTTATATGTAATGCCCTTCTCTTTCGATGAATAGGCAATAGGTCAAATTCCATCCCTTGTTTGAATTAAAAGGCCAAATTTTATTTAAAAACAATTTATGTACAGAAACATATATTTAGATTATGACTCTAAGATGACAGCCTTGATGTAAAACTTTTCTGGCAGTTGAGATGGGGACCTGAGTGGAAAGTGATTTCAGATACTCAGATCCACTGTAAGACACCGAGAACAATACTGAAAAGTGAATATTACAACAGCGGGTCCAATGACTACTGGCACACTATACCGATTACACGTTCAAGAAACTCTGTCATGGAAAAACATGGAAGCTGTATAACTGCTGTATAATTACTTAGGTATCACACAGGCAGCGATTCTGGCCTAAGCAAACTTTTAGAAGATTCTGCGTGGCTGTGAAAGAAAATTCTAATTCTTAAAGAAATCCTCGCTAGGCAGATTAAATGAATAGTAGCCTCCCACCAATCATGGTTGGAAACAACCACAATGTAATTTGATGAAAAATCTGCTGAATCAGCTGGCTAAACCTACCACTGAATAATTTTTCCAGAAATAATATTTTTATTCATTGGAAGCGATCAGCAATAACAACACCATTACACACCGCGTAAATAAATACCTCACAATTGCATGCCTAGAATATCTTACATAGCTATCTACAATGAAGAATTGAAGTACGCCAGAAAGTATTGTCATTGTACATTATGCGTTTCTTTGTGTTTAAACCTAATTCCCCGTCTGATCAAATGCCAACACTACAACTTCATTATACAGTGTAGAGCCAGTTAGCACTTTCAGACATATGCTAAGTTTATCTTCAGGAATTAGATCAGCTGTGCTTTAATATGTGTCTCCAGTAATGGTCTCCTTTCTTTGCACTGGACCAATTTTGGGGTTTTTAGCTGCTGGGCAAGGATGCTTAATAGAATTTGAATTCCAATTTGACTCTCCTGCTTAGCAGCCTTAATTTGAAGGCAGGCTGTCTGCAACCCCAGAAAGTCGATTGCAATTCATTTGCACAGGCTGTTTTGCATTGCCTTTGTACTTGGCTGCGTGAGGCACAGAATTCCAAGCAAAGTTCAAAAAAATACTAATGTAGCTTACCATGCTATTTTCTTTGGGACTTGATAAAGTAGTCCCGTCTTTAAGGAAATTTGTTTTCAATGGGTGAGGTACACAGGGCAGCTCTAAATAGTGCAATTGTTTAACTTCAGCATTCTACAAATACTTTTTTGATAGACTGTTTCAGTATTTTTTCACTCAGTAATATTTCATAGTCAATCACTCAGATGTCCTACTGTTTACGTACACTTAATCAAAGTAAGTGTCATGAAAACTGTTAGCATGGGTTAACAAGTCCTAGATGTGTTTTTACAATGGTCAATTTTACAATGGGAATGCAGTGAAATGGAATTATCCTTTATCCTTTAAAAAATCTTTTTTTTTTTTTTTTTACAATGCAGTGTCAATTATTAAACATATTTCAAATTTCCATTAGGGGTTATGCATATAAAACATGATCAAAGCCATTACATGATCAAAGCCATTATTACACATTAAAAGGCATGATTTATTATGAGACATAAACAAGTTTAATTTTTATTGTATCAGAAGCCTGCCGACATCATCATGATCTCAATAAGGATTTATTTATGCATAAAAAGTACAGTTTAGATAGGGAAATTATTGCTTCTGACATTTAGGTTCCGTCTACATTTGGCCTTTTTAACACCAAATAATCACAGTCTTTATCATATAAATATATATATTTTTTTGCTGCTCTATGCAAAAAACCACATGCTCTCCCATTGCAGTATATAACATAAAAGACACGTCATTAATACAGAACTAAAGAACAAAGCCTGACCTGTTGAGAGGAGGGAGACTGAGCTCTCTACCATACTGTGCTGTTTACCTATTGTGTGTTATTCCCCTGAGGATCAATATTGTGCTTATTTTTCTATTTCACTGGACTGAGAGCTCACCTTAATCTCCTTCTATCCACCCACCCCTTCCCTTGCCCTTTCTGCCTTAAATAGTCTCACTTAAAATAGTGTTACCTAAAGTTTCGTGAACAGCTCCGCTAAACTGTCCTTCAGTAAGATTAGTTTAATAAAGTTAATCTCAAGTAAAAAATAAATTCTTAATAAATGGGCGTTGTATCGCCACCTCAGATGCCTGTTTCACAGCCTTCTGTATCACCAAACCTAGGCAGACGTAGGCACACAGGCAGACGGTTTAAAATTTGGTGTTAGCGAATAGCACTGAATCATATTGACCATTACTGACTGGTGTTAATGCTGAGCACCCTTACGTCCTCATAGAAAGGTAATGTTCGACAGAGGTACACACTTGAACAGAGTGCATAAGCCTTAACATAGTTTGTTGGCTCCCACTCGCAGAGCGAGACTGGTGCGTGATAGTTTCTCAGGTGGAATGGCCAGAGGCTTCTCAGGGACTGGCCTTGCCTTCCTTTGATGGTGGTTTTTGGGGACCCACAGTTGACGATGTGGACTGAATATTTTATATGGAACTAAAAAAAGGAGCATAATGTTTATGGCTGGTATAGGTGGTTCATGCCACCTCAGAATATTTGGGATCCCACTTATAACACCTAGCAGTGCCTGATTCCAAAAATAAAAGTCTCCGGCACTTTCTCTAGCGTTTGGGAGGGATTGTTTCGGCATGAGCTGTGTCCACTCATACCATTAGAAGGCGATGTTAATGCAACATGCAACATTACAGCTTCGACAGTCTTCCCTGAGGGGGGCCTTCTGGGATACCTACAGCTCCGGTCTACAGGACACTGTCTGTCACAGGGAAGCTTGAGGAGGAGTGCAAGTAACCCCTCCTCCACTGCTGTGCCAGTCACAGGACCTCCAATTAAGTGGACAGGATAGTTTGTCTAGGCTGGAGATACATATCCAAGATAGGGTAGTTTATAACCATGCCATTACTGAGCGCGCACAGCACAGTCCGTAACACAATTCCATTGCTAAACTCCCTAGCCTCTGTTGCTGCTCGAAGGTTATTTTATATGAGTAAAATAATAATGATGAATTATATTATAATTATATATAAAAGAAAATATCTCTTAGGAAAAATACATAATCCTCAATAATTTCCCATTATTTGGAGAATCAGTTTAATTTTACAATCTCAGTTTAGTACAATTATCGGTACCAGATCAAATTTGTTACAAAGTGAATATTAAGATGCTAGATTATTTTACCAGATAAAACTGGTTAAATAAATAATTTTTGTAACCTGGATTAGATTCTATAACAGATGTAAAGAAGCCTTAAGAGACCAAGAGATAGCAATTATTGTTCTATTTGTACAGAAATAAAAAAATAAAAAAAAATGGTGAGGAAAATTTTAAGACGGTCCCCATGCAGTTAACCAGGGCAAACCAATTTTTCCCACAGGCATAAATAACCCTATTCTAATTCTGCGTCAGCTGCTTAGAGCATCCTACCTCCACCCCATCTCTCCCCTTAATAGATTGTTCATTGTGTTGAAACGGGGCTTGGGCAACCTCCCCCCGGTCAGCCAGATCTCTCAGAGGACTCAGTGGACTCACTGAAAAATCTTTCCTTTTTTATGTTTTATTTCGCACCCCAGCACTCTCCTTTTTGCGACCAAATAACACGTCTCAAAAAGAATAATTACTGGATCTAATTATGGGTTTTAATAATAGACAGCACATTTTGTCTCGCTGCAGTCTGAATCTGTCAGTTTGTTCGTATACAATTATACATTATTATTACTATTATTGTTATGTGAAAAAATCTCTTCACCAAATTTGACAATTTCCTTGTTTATAGGCATTGAAAAACACTACATGACAAAACACTACTGAATCAGGGTTTAATTGTATTTATTATTTGATATTTTTTCCTGGCAGTACCAATGAGCCTGTTCATCAGTACACTCTTTAAAGTATAGAAAGTAATGTGATAAAAAGTTCCACACACATTCAGCTGACGTTCTGCGAAGGGCAAATGGTGAAGAAGCGAAAAAGTGGAAGTGTACCATGTCATTAACAGTGATGTAATCAGTACGGTGCCTTAAAAGGTTAACTGGGGGGGGGGGGGGGAAATCCAAACACTTGATATTCTTAGGCAGGGAAACTGTGTGTGTAACAACGTGGCACACGATTCTAATTTGTGTGGGGGCGAAGGACTGTAACTAAATAATTACAGCAATTATAAAATAATGTGCACACTATAGCAAGTGAGAGGAATGCAGAGAAATTATCTGAGAAAAACCTGCTTCAGAGGGAAGCATTTGATCATTACCAACTAGTAATCAATGGACTGAAATGCTCACTGATATCTGTTGATTTGTAGATTTAATGTAAGGACGTAGGGCATCATACTGTTAACTGACCTTGAAGAAGAAAATGTTGATCCACGAGAAGGAATTAACTTAATTGATTCAAATCAAATTGGAAAAATCAAGCGTAGTGTAGACCTACAATAAAAGCTCTGAAATTTTAAGCCACAAGTGATTTTAAAGTATATGGTTTATTGAAGCCATCGAAGTCTAAAATACATATAGTAAGAGAGCACTGTCTATAAGCCCAGCTCAGATACCATTCGCCTGCCAGAAACTTCTAGATGCCAGGCTGGATGATGCACTGTGAATCGTTTTCAGCCTACAGAAGCCTATGCAACTGGCCCCATAATAAAGATGCCAGGAGCAGAACGGCCGCCAACTCTGGGCCTTCTGTCTTCCCACTTTGAGGTACCGAACACCGCATCTCACTGTCAGCCTGACCACAGAGGAAGTTGTGGGTATTTACTTTTCCAAATGAATTTTTCATATCCATTTGCAAACCCTTAGAGGGACCTCAATATAAGAAAATGTCAACAGCAATTTAATATTAGCTAAGCATCGGGGAAGAGCAGTGGAACTTCGGAAACTCAGTGTGTTGGATTTAGTATATAGCATGTAGCCTCTTTCCGCTTCACAATGACAGGGAGACATTCTCAGGCATGGGGGCAACTTTGGTAAGTTTGTTTTTCACCTGGTTAGCGTGTAGTTGTATTACGGTCAATGGGGGAGCACTGACCTCCACTGAAAATCTTTTAGACAAACCGTAAATGACAGGAACATCAAAACTGGAGCAAAATTGTAAATCTATAACCAGACATTTCAGCATGTTCATATTTAAAAGACATTGTGATGAATCTTACAAGCGATTGTGAGGCTACAGGGGGTTGTCTAAGACACAGAAGAACCGTTATTCCTTTTCAAACCATCTGGGACAAAGATTTGAATATTTAATCGGGTGCATATTAAGCTGAATCCAGTGGCATCGACGCGCCCTGGTTGGGGTGTCGACGACAGAGATTACACCTCATCCAGGTGGAATTCCATCTGTGGCACCACAGAAGTGGAGTCCAGTGCATGAACAACATTTGAATCAGACCCCAGTGTGCCCTCATCTGAGACACAATTATTCCAACAGCATAGGACAGAAATATTCCATATACAATTACTTTACTGCTATGTACATGTAAGATGTAATATAAGTGCTATATGTCTGTACTGCATAATTTATAAATTAAATCCCAGATCAGAGTTAAAATTATGAAAATATTATTACATTAAAATGATACAAACAGTTCCAATCCAACTTCTTCTCCGATGTTCAATCAAATACGCTAATAACGCCAGCAAAAAACCTGCAAAACACAGATAGCAATATGTTCTAAAACATACATAATTTTTTTCCAGAAATGTTGTATTTGCTGGTGTAAACACAAGGTCTGCTAATCCAGGAGACATATTGTTAATTATTGACGGAGGCACAGCACAAGATGGCTGGCAGAATCGGGGATGTAATTGTTTGGGAACAGATACAACACAGAAACTCTCTTCAGATGTCTCACCCTCTTCAGCGTCAGGCCAAATACATGTGAGTACTGAGGCCATCCTGCGCAGCAGCAGTCTGGGATACCATGTGAGACACAAAGCCATGTCTGGCAGTCAGCTGCAGCTGGGAAATTGCCTGCGATGCCTGCCTAATGAGCCTCTCCCTTGCCCCAGAGGAGTCGCCCCCCAGGGAGGAGGTGGGTAATGCAGTCTGCATACCCATCACTTTCCCCGGGCTCCCACGAACAGCAGGGAACAGACCCAACATTCCTCATCAGTCTGTATTTTTCTTGTTTTAACAACGGCAATGCCAACAACACTGGGTGCCAGATCTACCCTACTGCGTGAACTCTCCTTTCACATTTCAAACTGAAGCGACATTCATAACAGCGGTCAGTGTTGCACACGGAGACACTGCACTATATATTTTGGAGTGGATGTATATGGATTAGATGCTGGCACATACGGTGATAAAATATAACCAAAGCATACGGTGGTGCAGATTGTGTCTCCATCCAGTTTACACCTCTGCTGGACCAGAACACCACCCAGTGATTTTTCAATTATTATCTCAACACAGGGAAAACGTGCCTCATAATTTCATTCATCTTCACCGCTCATTTCACTACTAATTTTATTCTGAGACATATTTCTAAAAAAGTTGTCTGTGTTTTTTCCACTCCCATAAATTCATTAATTATTTCTGTTCTGCTGTAAAATGTCTGTCCTTAAGACATATGCTGTCAGTGTAATTATGAATACATGATTAGTTGTAAATTAAAGGAAGATTATCAAAATAATTGTTTACATTGACTGGCCATTTACATACTACTTGCGGGACGATTTTAACCAAATGTGTGCCTTCAATAATTAAGTCATGGTTGTATCTTGTAGACATAATTTTTATCAAATAAAAGTTTCATGAAGAATGTAAGACATTTGAAGTGTCTGCCAGTATATTAAATTTTTCCTTTTCCTTAAACATTAAATGTAATTGGACTATTACAGGAGGACTACGCAATTACACAATGAAAAAAATGCATACAGTCTAAATTTCCGCAATTAATGACAATATAAACCATTTGAATGAGGCTTTTTCAGCGTAACAAATTAAAAAATGCAACACACTACAAAGTAATTTTTTTAACCCTTCAATTTACGCACTCCTGCTAACGTTTCTGAAAGTAAAATGTGCTGTGTATACAAGAGACATGCAGCTTAATGTAAATGTGGTTTACACATACACATGCAGGGGAAACCAAAACCAAATATCTTAGTCCCCCGCCTCATGACGGTCTCAGCGTTTTATGCATAACACGAACGTATACCCATTGGTCAGTTTATTGCTTATATACCCATCTAGCGCCGAGCCGGAATCCCCCTTGCCTCCAGAACCGCCTGAATTCTTCAAAAGTTTGGGTTGTGGTCTGGGGACTGCACAGACCACACCAGAAAACGGACATGGCTTTTCTGTTCCTAGAACCATTCGGAGACAATACATGCTTTGTGACTGGGTCCGTGTGATGAAGAAAAAACTGTTGCAATAAAGGGAGGAATCTGGTCTTCAACAATCTCAGATAGGCTGCAGTGTAAAATCCCGAGGCTAAATCCTGACTCAACAGCCACATTATCACTTAGGTCACTTGTATTGCCCATTCTAATGTTCAGTCATACAGTCATTAAAAGCCTCAATGTCTGTCTGTCTGCTTTATATAGTGAGCCATGGCCTTGTGAGCCACGTGTCTGTAGGAGTCTTTAGGATTCTGTGTCTGTAGGAGTCTTTAGGATTCTGTGTCTGTAGGAGTCTGTAGGATTCTGTGTCTGTAGGAGTCTGTGTCTGTAGAAGCGACCCATTTGCGAGAATGGGCTGGAGTACCTAATAAACTGGCCAGTGAGTGTCCAAGCGTGTCCATTGCTCATTAGTCGGGCCATCTCCCACCATCAGTAACCCTAAGTAATAAAACTGTTTAACACATTCAGCATGTACAACGTTTTAAATGAATGAAATTAGCTTTTGTAAAATCCACTAAACTGAACTTTCCTTAGCTTTTTAGGGTGAGGAAAAAAAAGTAAGGTAGGAGATAAATAGATTAGTTAATAGTTAACAGCTAAAGTAATAAAACTGAGTGACATGGTATGTCGAGGTATGACTTCATTAAATTTGCTTTATTATTAGTCTGAGACATATTCTATTGTGGTCGAAGGGTTCTGCTGTAGATTTCTGGCCATGTGAGAGTTAAAGACACTGTTATTCTCAGATGAGTAGAAGCGAATTCAACCCGACGAACTAGATGGAACAAACAGAGAGGACAGTGTTTACAGAAAAATAATGAGATATTATTACAGAGCCATTCATGGGTTAGCTGTGGGCTTGCACATGAGTGATCAGGGATGATACTCAGTCAACTCAGGGGGATTTTTTTTTTTTTACCTTTGCTATGAGAGATTACTTCTGTAATGAGAAGAGGGTGTATTTTGCCTGGATTACCCAGTAAAAATATTTGAAGAGTCTATTCAAACACAGTGTGTTTGGAGCTGGGAGGCCTGAGAGCACTGAGAATGGGCAATGTGGCTGGGACTTTTGGCCAGCCTGATGATTCTGTAATTGGTTGCCAAAGAAGCTTTGAATTACTGGAGAGCCATTGATAATTCATCGCATCATCTGTTTCCCCTGTCATGCAAGTCCAAAGAGCTCCCCGATGCTTCTCATCAGAAACTGGGGGTGTGTGCGTTCACATCAAATCTGAGGCCATGATGACGGGGCCACGACTGAGCTACGCCTGGCAAACACATGCGTTCCCCTCAACATACAGGAACTCTCTCACATTACTATGTCAAATACGGCATTAAATTCACCTCTGCAAAAAGAGAGGTGGAATTTGATGACGAAGCTGTGTTCATCAACAGATGGGAACACCAGACCAGAACATTTACAAGTGGCTTTGCCCCCCCGTCACTCTTTGCTATACACAAATGTAAGATGGAACGATGGCCATTAGCATAAATGAATATACATCAGCGCTCGCTCCTCCTGCATGTGAAGTCAGGGGTGACGGGGAAGCATGAATACTGCATGGCACCCTCTGGCTTGGCCGCTGCTGACGGCTCGCTTTGCTCAGCCCCAGCAATGCACTCAAACAGCTTTGCCTCGCAGACAGATCCGTGCACAGTCGTGTGATTCCTGCTTCGGGTTTGCCCCGTTCCCTTAGCAATGCGATGGTGAAAAAAAATAAAAATAATAATGCTTTGAGTGACAGCTCAAAGTTTTAAATTATTGACTGGTTTAAAATATTCTTTTGATGACTTCAAATATTATCTATTCACCAATATCACACCTCTTTACAATCACAAGTAGCAGCCCCAATAATAGGTACCGCTAGTCTCTTTCAAGTCCATATATGGGAACATACTTTCATCTCAATAATTTATTATTATGGAGGGATACTGAATAATTGAACTGAACTTGGAGGCTTTTCAGTGCAATAGAGTATCACATATGGTTGACGGATCTCTGCGATTCGCTGCCAACAACTTATAGAGGAAATGGGAAACTTAGTGCTTTGTCCTTTTACTCTACATTCATTGATAAATTATTGAACACAATCCATAAATTGTGACCTGTGCTTCGATAACAGTATCAAACTCTGCTTCATTTCATCTCTGAAGTGAAGCTGAGGGCTACAACAGCACTCGCAAATTTGAGCTTCACACAGCAAGCATCTAGCACACCTCAGATGACACCGAGTCTCTCTGTCTGTTAGGGTTAGGGTTCGGGTTAGGGTTAGGGTTAGGGTTAGGGTTAGGGTTAGTGTTCGAGTTAGAGTTAGGGTTAGTGTTCAAGTTAGGGTTAGGGTTAGGGTAAGGGTTAGACCTCCAACAACTCTGCCCCTCTCCCTCTCAAGCCTGGGTGGGAGTCTCTCTGTCCGATAGTGTTAGGGTTATGGTTAGGGTAAGGGTAAGGGTTAGGGTTAGGGTTAGGGTTAGTGTTCGGGTTAGGGTTAGGGTTAGGGTTAGGGTTAGTGTTCGGGTTAGTGTTCGGGTTAGGGTTAGGGTTAGGGTTAGGGTTAGGGTTAGTGTTCGGGTTCGGGTTAGGGTTAGTGTTCGAGTTAGGGTTAGGGTTAGGACTAGAGTTAGACCTCTGGCAGCTCTGCCCCTGTTCCACTCCAGCCTGGGTGCGAGTATCTCTGTCTGTTAGGGTTAGGGTTATGGTTAGGGTAAGGGTAAGGGTTAGGGTTAGTGTT
>JAOVYW010002156.1:0-15398 GCA_025775045.1 Hiodon tergisus
ACACAAACCTCAATTCCAATTAAAGTTGGACAATGTGTGAAATGTAAAAAAAAATCAGAAACTGATGATTTGCAAATCCTTTTTGACATGTATTCAGTTGAGAACAGTACAAAGACAAGATGATGAATGTTTTACCTAATCAATTTGATTGTTTTTCATAAATATACACTTATTCTAAATTTTATGCTTTATGTAACACGTTCCAAAAAAGTTGGGATGGGCCAATGTAAGACTGGGAAGGTTGAGGAATGTTCAAAAAACATGGAAGATTCCATAGGTAGACAGGTTGACAGGTAAAAGGGGATTCTATCATGATTGGGTACAAAATAAGTCGCTCAGGATAGTTAGAGCCTCACCACATTGCGCAAAGTGTGCTGTGGTCTGACGAGTCCACCTTTCAAACTGTTTTTGTAAATAATGGACGTTGTGTTCTGAGCCAAAGAGGAAAAGGATCACCTCGATTGTTACCAACGCAAAATTTAAAAGCCAGCGTCTGTCATGGAATGGGTAACTTCTGTGAAGGCACCATTAATGCTGATTTTGGAGCAGCATATGCTGCAACTAGACAACATCTTTTTCAGTCCCTGCTTAATTTAGCAAGACGACGCCAAGCCACATTCTGCTCATGTAACAACAGCATAGTCTCGTAGTCAAACAGTTCGGATGCTAGACTGGCCTGCCTTCAGTCAGACGTGTCTCCCATTGAAAACGTGTGGTGCATTATGGAGCACAAAATACCACAGCGGAGACACCATACTGCTGAGCTGCTGAAGTCTTATATCGGGCAAGAAAGGGAACAATTTCCCAACTGATTGCTGAGTGTTATTAAAAGGAAAGATGCCCCTGTCCCAACTTTTTTGGAACGTGTTGCAGGCATCAAATTTACAATAAGTGTATATTTATGAAAAAACAATACATTTGATTACGTGAAAAATTAATCATCTTGTCTTTGTACTGTTCTCAATTGAATACAGCTCAAAAAGGATATGAAAATCATAGATTTCGTTGTTAGTTTTTTTTTTATTTTGTGATTTTTACATTTCACACATTGTCCCAACTTTTTTGGAATTGAAGTTTGTGCATATATAGTCTACAGTCCAACATACATACAGTAGTTTGCAATGCAGCCCATGATGGATGTTGAATGTAAAGTAAATACTATATTAAAAGGAGTCAGAAAGTGGGTGTTTTAAAATGAAGTTTCTGACAACTAGTTTACTGCCGAAATCGCTGAAGACCTATTTTTGCCCCGCTGCATTATGGGAAGCTGTAATAAACAGTACAGGTTTGTCACTACACCACAGCCCATACTAATCTGATTATCTCTGAAAGCGGACACGACCATACCGCTTTCAGATGCGAGAACTGATCATGCCACTTACTCACTTTCAGCAGCATGATGTCGTGATTGAAGGTCTTGTAGTTGTAGTTGAAATGAGAAAATATTTTTGAGACATTGAATTCTTGCTCGAACCCCTCCTCTGTGGACAAACTGTGCTCACTTAAAACTACTTTGATCAGTGAGCTCCTGTAAGGTAGAAGAAAGTAAGTATTACAAACAAGTCTCTTGATTTAATGAAATATTTTCCTCCCAATAGTGAGGCTCACTGGTTCAGTACTTACGGTCTCCAGCAGTGGGCAGCAGACACCACCCATTGGGTGTGTATGAGCGTGCCCCCGCAGTAGTGCTGCTTGTTATACTGAATCGATGCTTGGTATTTTATGGAGTACGGCTCCACCTCTTGACCTCCAATGATTCTCTGTTCAAATGACCCTAAACAAAGGAGAAATTACATATTTTGATAATGTCTCGGACATAAGCCTATCCATGACAAGGACAAGTGTGTTCTGCCTTCCAAGATGCCATTCGGCACACCACTATTGTACAGACAGATATATGAACTCTCTTATCAACAGCCGCAGTCAGACTATCAGAACTGAGAACTCACTTTTTCCAACGGCACCTCAAATAATAACCCTGATGGAAACGTGCAAGTCTTGAATTTGTTTTTGGTCTTAATTGATTATATTGATTATTTATCTCCTTAGTAGCAGTTATCTTTGTTCCTACTTGCAGTACTTCTCAATAAAGCATGGTAGCTGGGTATCTTGACCCTTAGAATTTTTGTATGTTGCTCTGGATACGAGCATCTGTAAGATGACTAAAATATATGGATAGCAATAGAGAAAGTACCATATTTAGCAGGGCTATTCAATTTTTACCTGTAGCCCACTTGAGGCTGGTCAGTTCACACTTAAATCTGCTTTCTAAATCTATGCATTTTAAGCTTTATTTTTTTATTATAAAAATAAATATAAATGCTTTTCAGAAAATATCAAATGTATTCTTAGCTCTCCCAAAAGAATAAAGTTTAATGCCAGGAAAAGGCCATTTAACCCAACTAATCTTGTCTGTCACTTATCTATCAGTTTTTCATTTTTAACTTTTGAAAAATCTAGTATGTAAAGTCTGTCCTAAAAATCCTATCAACCTCTACTATTCCTCAACTGGTAAGACCTTCCATGCATATATTAGGGTGGAAAAATAGAAAATTACATCCTGATTTTACATAAGTAAGTGCGCAGTTTCAGAGTCTGTTGTTGGTTTTATGCTAGCAGTTTAGTATATATATCTTTTTAAGTGCCTTATTTTTAGTTTTTAGGGAGGACGCCCTTCATTCGAACGCCATTTATCTGCGTCATCAATTTTAGAATCTCCGTAGAATCTATGCTATGAATATGTCAGTTAGCATTGAATTTAGAGAATAATCCTCATTTTTGGCTATGTCACTGGACAACTGTCTACTACTTTTCGAGTGCATTTGTTTTGTCAGCTATTGCCTCACGCTTGAGTTCCAGCAAGGAGACTGTAATTCCAGCAAGTTATTTGGCAGTCTGTTGACTGAGCCCAAAAGAGATAGCATTCAATTGTCCACCCTACATATATGCAAAACTCTTATTTTACAATTTAGAATTAAGGGTATTCATAAGATAGTTCCATGAGGATTGTCCCATGGCACAATAAAACTACAGCCGGTATTTGGATGCCTATAACAGTTAGAGGCTGTCAGTTCTGTATTTAGTGATGTTCCCTTGGCATGTAGACCATGCTGGACATGTTGCAGCTTCACCCCATGAGTCATGACACTTCTTTGCCCCTATGAGTCTGAATATGTTCACATGCCACTGCCCTTGTGTGGGAGAGACTTGTTGTCTGCTTAGCATCACATACCACAGGTCTTATATTTTCCAGGCAGCAAACAGCTATCAAATTTTGCGTTTGACATCAGTGGTGTATGGTATATGGATGATGTTACAAAGGTACCCCTGAAAGGAGAAGCATTACCTGTGGCGGTGAGAATCACAAGGAAAAGAACTGTAGGCTGGAAGCATTTGTCCATCATCTCCTTACCTGAGATGCCAACAACAGTAATGGGTAAATTGGTCACAAGAGCTGTGACGAGCAAAAAAAATGGCCTGAATTTAACAGAAATAAGTGTAGACAATAACTGAATCATAAATGTGGATCTCACATAATTTGACGATTCTATAGGAATTTAAGTTATGACAATACACTTAATTTGTTTAATTCTGAAAAAAAATGCTTCATCACTCCAGGTCTGAAAGTTTTCCTGTCTGCCAAAATAAAATGCAACATACACCATCTCATCCCACCAATTCTACAGAGATATATAAGTTAGAATAGTCGAAATAGCAAAATTATAAAGAATATTTGTTCTGCACAAAATGATAACGCAGAGGATGGGAGCATGGAAATGTAATATTTTTACTTTTTTAAAATTTTACTCAATCGTTGATACTCACCCAAGGTGGATTAACTGTACTGCACAGCTTATAAGATATCCCAACGACTAGATGGGTGAACTTTCTCATGGCATTTATACTGTAACCTGCCCGCACCCATGCTATTGTTAAAGTCCATTTTACTAAAATGAACTGAGGCTATCCCATAGTATAATGAAGGGAGTGACTTGGAACCCAGACAAAGGCCATGATACCCCACTGCATTATTTCTACATTTTCTAAGGCATTCTTTGGTTTCTCTTGGAACATTCATTTTCCACTGTAGATAACAGGAATAAAACAACTCAAAGAAATAAAATATGCTCCAGACAAGGCCTTCACATCATAGTAGTGCTTTGGAAATCTGGAACCATAGTGGCCTAAACCAGTCTCATTCTTAAACAGAAATAAACAGAAAACCCAAGAGGGCGTGTTGCCAGGTCAACCAACATAAACTTAGGAGGCCACACAGAAACTAGGACAAAGCGCTCGTATGACCAAAAGCTGGTTATGGGCATTCCAAGTGGTTCAGTCTGCAAAGCCTCTTGCCCAATTGTAGGCTGAGCCCTGTGATCTGGATTTTCCTTGGTTTGAACCTGGATCATTCTGCCTATGCTGCCTGGAGAAAGGGTGCTTGTCAGAAAATCTTCGGCGATTAGAGCACGGTATACTGGCACAGCGATGGCAGCTGACCCCTTTGTCCCAGGAGTCCCTTTCTTCCTGATCTAACTCGAAGGAGTTAAGGAGAGGCTGCGGACACATCCAACAGGAGGAAGTGCAGAGCGTCTGGGCATCAGTAGCCACAGCCCAGTTTGGGTTGGTAGCCATTAGGTTTCTGGTAACTCCAACACTCTTGGTCAGCACTACCACCCCAGCAGGTGATACCAAATAGTAGGGGGGGACTGCAAGCTGCTGCATGACCAGTGAGGGGAAGTAGAGATCATGATGAACCAGAAAATTACACCTTTGCCTGTGTTAGAGTTAATCATGGGGATGTGAGTTTTCCTCTTTAAACCTGCAGAGTGGAAGAAGAAGGAGAACAGCTTGACGGATTATAGTCATGTTGTGTGTTGTTAAGTTAAGTTCTGGAAAATATGTTTTTGCGAACTCAGTTGAAATGTGGTGGGGTTTTTTTGTTTTGTGATCGACGTTATATAGTCTTGCCGACAGTCGTTGAGGTGGGCTAGCCAGTTTACAGGGAGGTGACCGAGGTAGTAGTGCACCTGGGACACTAGGGCGAGTCAAACTGGCAGAGGAGAGCAGGAGCTCTATCTTCAACAACAGGAACAACTTCTGTTTCCATCGTGGTGTGAGTGCTGGCTGTGGGATCCACGTGGACCCATAATTATCCAACCTGTCAAGAGGGAGGACTCTTCTTGCACTTCTCTTTTTTTACGTTTTGTGAGGCTAGACATATTTTAATTTGTCATTTTGTAAAAATGGATGTTCAATAAAATTAAAATTAACAACATAAAGTAAAGAATTCACTTTAATTTTTAAATACATTTTTGGTGTCTATGGTTGGCTGAATGGACTCCAAACCGTAGCTAGGACGGTTGTGGGGGCGGCCCAGATTGTGGGAAAATATTCTAGTTGCAGTGGAGAATGAGCTGAGTGGTTAAGAATGGGTTTGGGAAGGTCTACGTACTGAGCGCTGCTGAGGGTGTATTTGAGGAGGTCTATATAATGAATGAGGCTGAGGGTGGGTTTTGGGACAGTCTACATAACAAGCACCAGTGTTCATTTTGGCAGTTATTTTAGCATTTTTTTCATTTGACAGACGCTCTTATCCAGAGCGACGCACAAAAGTGCCATAGTTTAGGGGTCAAAGTGCAATAAGATACTGACCTACCTTGCCCTATTGAGGAGTGCTGCGAGAAGGTACAAAGACTAGTGATCCAAAGGAGATTACAAATGATACAAAATAAACAAGTATAATATAAGCATACACATCAATATGCATCATGATATAAATATCAAGGGCACATGTCAAGGTCTGGGTAGATTAGTCAACGTGTTGGATGTAGGAGAAATGGACAGGAGGAAAGACCTGAGCGACTTTGACAAGGGCCAAATTGTTATGGCCAGATGACTGGGTCAGAGCATCTCTGAAACGCAAGGCTTGTGGAGTGCTCCCAATCAGCAGTGGTGAGTACCTACCAACAGTGGTCCGAGGAGAGTCAAACCAAAACCCGGCAACAGGGTGTTGGGCGCCCAAGGCTCATCGATGCGCGAGGGCAATGAAGGCTATCCCGTCCCGACAGAAGATCTACTGTGGCACAAGTCATAGAAAATTTTAATGATGGTTAAGGGAGGAATGTGTCACAACACACAGTGCATCTCACTCTGCTGCGGATGGGGCTGCGTAGCTGCAGACCGGTCAGAGTGCCCATGATGACCCCTGTCCATCGTCAAAAGCGCCTACAATGGGCATGCGAGTGTCGGAACTGGACCTTGGAGCAGTGGAAGAAGGTCATCTGTTCCGATGAGTCTAGTTTTCTTTTACATCACATGGGCAAGTGATGTCACCAGGGTGCACTGGGGGAAGACGACAAGCCGGTGGAGGGAGTGTGATGCTCTGGGCAATGTTCTGCTGGGAAACCACGTGCCACCTACCTAGACATTGTTGCAGACCACGTACACCCCCTCATGGCAATGGTATTCCCTGATCGCAGTGGTAATGTGCCCTGCCACACTGCACCCATTGTTCGCAATGGTTTGAGGAACATGATATAGATTGCATGGTGTTGACCTGGCATCCAAATTCCCCAGATCTCAGTCTAATTGAGCATCTGTGGGATGTAATGGACCAATCAGTCCGATCCACGGTGGCTCCACCTCGCAACTTACAGGACTTGAAGGATCTGCTGCTAATGTATTGGTGCCAGATACTACAGGACACATTCAGAGGTCTTGTAGAAACAGGTTGGCACTGTTTAGGCGGCATGCGGAAGACCAACAGCATATTAGGCAGGTAGTCATGTTTTGGCTCATCAGCGTAAGGGTGTAAACCTCAGAGTGTAGGCTATTGGTACCTCAAACACAAAACAAAATCACAATGCACATCAATATCTAGTACTTTTTTTGAAAACAAAACAAATTAAATTGTTGTAATCAACCAAAAAAGCTGCTATACAGTGTCCTTTAATTTTTAGAAATGCACTTTGTGGCACACAGCCGGCAGCCACGAGAGATACAGAGGGGTGCAGAGTTGGGCCGCGCCCCCCCCAGCTCCTTCTAACTTCCAAAAATGTTACATGTTTATACTGTATGAAAAAGTCCGGTAGGGCTTTCAATAATATGCACTTTTAAAATTGTTTCCCCAGTAGTTTGATTGGCTGGTGCAGTATGGGCAACGTAGGTTATAGCTCTGCCTCCACATTCACCGATAAATGTGAGATCAACCTTGAATCTATTACCACTCGGACTTGTTCTCGACGATAACGATCTCTTGTGGAGGGCTTTGGAAGGCTAGTAAAGTGTAACATTGCAGTTTAATAATAAACTCTGCAATTTCATACTTCTGTTTCAGTTTAAACCTTTATTTGTACTTGTTTTTACTGTAGATACACTGAATGCTAAGTTAACATTAAGTTTGGTTATCCGCTGGTTGTTCTTTGCGTGCGTGTTTGTACAGAGAAAAAGCTTCAGCACACGTCAATTTCTGATCCCCCAAACCATCTACTGCCCCTGACACAAGTGATATTGGACAAAAAAGTCCTACTCCAGAGCAGCCAAGCATTCAACCCAAGTTGGTATCGCTCTCGACCTTAGTTCTTAGTTCTTAGTACTCAGCAAAGCTAGATGCATGTTTCTGCTTCCCCTGTTGAAAGTTTGGAGCCAAAAACTATAAAGACATCACCTTCACTAGGCGAGGTTTTACCAATTGGAAAACGGCATTAGAGTCTGACAGGGGATTCAACAAACATGCATCTAGCCATTGCCATGTGCAAGCAACAAACTCATGGGCAGAAATTAGAAAAAGACAGGCAACTGCTGAAACTATTGCTCCCCTGCTAGGTCCAAAACAGACTGAGAGGAATAGGTACTACATTAAATGCATAGGAGAGACAGTCAGGTTCCTTGCATGAGTTGCCCCTCCGTGGAACCTCTGAGAGCCCTCAGTCTAGGAATGATCATGAGGATGTCTCTACAGGGCTGTCTCCTTAAGCTGTTTGAGTACACACTCACAAAGGATGCCAAACTTAGAGAGATAGCCAATAGCATACCCCAGAATGCAAAATATACCTCGCACACTTTACAAAATGAGATTATTGAAACCCTGGCAAACTTAGTGTTGCTTCAAATGAAAAACAAATATGAACATGCTGACACAAATGGGGTTTTGCATTAAGAGTGATGGGACACGGGACAGATGCAACATAGAGAATCTGTCAATAATGATTTGCTTTGTCAGTGACTCTTCCTCGGGAACATCTAATTGGTTTGATGGACCTGACTCAGTACATCACAACCCAGATCTTAAAACACCTCTCTGATTGTGGTTATAGTACTGACCACATAATTAGTCAGAGCTATGACGGTGCCTCTGTAATGAGTGGTGTGAGAGGGGGAGTGCAGGCATTGTTGCAAAAAAAGATTGGCAGGGATGTACCCGACATTCACTGTAACAACCATCAGCTGCACCTGGCTGTGGTGCATGCAATGCAAGGTGAGTCACTTGCTAAAACCATCTTTGAGTTGTCAGGGGCACTGCATTCTTTCTTTCAGCGCCATTACATAACAAATCACTGCAATGCACTCTCTGTAAAGAGACCTTTAGAAATCAGGTGGACCAGTCATTACGATGTCACTAAGTGTGTAGTTGACAATCAGCAGTCAATACTGGATGTTCTCTTGGAGGTCTCAGATGATACTGCAGCTGGAATGGACATTTGCAACAAGGCGTCAGGGCTACTAGTACAGCTGAGGAAACACAATTTCTTTGAAGTTGGTGCATTTTAGTTAAGGTTCTTGGTGCCTTAAAGCCAGCAAATTCCATTCTGCAGTCTCATTCTGTCGACCTCTGCAATGTCATCTTTGCAGGCATTGAAAGATATGCATGCAGTCAGTACATGGGATCAAACAAATAAAACAGATCCAACCCCTGAAATAAAGAGACAGAGAACAATGAGCAAGCAACTTGGTGATAGTGCTGTTCTGTCTGCTATAGGTCAGGGTGATCACTCTAAGATACCTACACAATCTCTGAAAAGTGCTTTGCTTAACATTCTTGACACTTTCAGCCATTGCTGAAATTGAAAACCGTTTCTCAAAGCGAAACCTTGACCCTCCCTCAGTCCAGATCTTTTCTGAATTTGACTGTTCTGAGCCCCCTGCAGCTGCTTGCAGGAGCAAAATGTGATGTTCTGAGAAATGAAATTCTTGGGGCCAAGCCAATGTTAAGCAAGAAATTTGCAGGTGTTACACAGGTGGACCTCTCTAAAATGTGCAAGGAGCTCAGTGGTTACATTTTCTGAGCTGCATACACTCTACATCACAGCACAGATCATTGGTGTGTCATCAACATCGTGTGAAAGTTCATTCTCTACACTCTTCCGTGTCTTGACACCGCACTATGCTACATGACAGAAAAAAGAATTTGGTTATTTTGGCTCACGAGAAAGTGATAACGAATAATTTAGACATGGTTGAGTTTGTTAGAGTTTCTGCCCAAAAAAACTGAAAATTAATGCTGTGATAGGGTAGGGGAATCAAATGTTACAGGGATAAAATGTGAGGGGGGAAAAAAAGAAGCTGATACTATGATTTGAAATGAAAGCACAGAATATGACTCAAAAGTTATGGCTGAAATATGACATAAAAACTAAATAAAAAGGGCGGTAGTGAGGATGACTTTAAAATATAAATGTGTTAAAAGTCAGTATCCAATCACAATGCAGAGCAGATTACTACAGGTTGCACTAGATAGAAAAATCATCATGGCCCAAATTTGTCCCAAAACTGGCTTACCATTTAAGCTGGAAGAGGATGGATTGTGTGACGAGGCATATGAATGAGTTAGATGATTTTAACTGTTTGAGTTTAGTTTTCCCTGAAATAGGAGGTTTTGGTTTAAGTGTATAGTGTGCCTTTTATTTAAGTGTTCACTGTGTTTGTTGTGTTTGTTGAAATGCTGAATAAAAGGCCTAAACTCTCCCCCAATTCCTTAGTCGCTTTTGGACTGGGAACGTCCTTGCGTGCTACAAAGTGGTGCTGAAACCTGGGAGTGGCGTGGAACGTGAGGCAGGCCCATGAACAGTCCTGGACACCAGACCCCCTGGGAGGTCTGTGCTATGGGTACTGGAGGGGGAATAGTTTTGGAGGCCAGAGGATTTGCCCACGCAGGGTATTGGACTTCTTGGCCTACCGGCGAGGGGACATGTGTGGGTACTGTGACCAGCCTGCCCACCTGATGGAGGACCTTTCTGGAGCCGGCCCCAGGCCTGGACATAGACAAGGAACAGGCTTGCCTTAGAAGAGCAGGGCAGTATGGTGCCACGCTTGAGTCCTGTTTGGGCATGAGCCAGACTACTACCTGTTATGACGGTTTGAGCAACGGCGGGCGGCAGAGCAACGGGTGGGAGACTCCCTGCTGCCAGCCTCAGTAGGCAGGCAAATGGAGGTGTTCTCCGGGCAGAGAGAGGCCACCTTCCCTGGCCCAGAACAGGAAGCAGAAGTCAATCAATCAATCTATTTATTTTTATTTTTCAATCAATTTACAATGTTTCCATGTCACAAAGACGCTTTATATACATAAATATACGATATGTCCCAGGCCTGACCCCCCAAAAGCAGGCCAGTGGCAACAGTGGCAAGGAAAAACTCCCTAGGCTAGCAGGAAGAAACCTTGAGAACCCGGCTTAATGGGAGAGCCCATCCTCTGCTGGCCGGCACTAGGAGCTGAATTAATTAATCTAATGTCCATAGTGTGTGATACCTTCCATTAAAGGAGTTCCAAAACATTGTGATATCCGGAGGAGAAGGTTGGGGGCCCAAATGGCTGGAGTCCAGTCTAAAGGTCCACGGGTGGCTAGGGTGAAAGTGATGCAGTACTGCAGGATACCTCATGTGATTGCTTGAAAGAGAGAGATAGCACATTGTTAATGCTTACCTATGGAAGCAGTTTGATCTCAAGTTAAGCAATTTGAAAAAAAATTAAGTGAAACTTTGTGAGTGGTCACAGCTACATATATCTATGGCAGTATACAAAGAATAACACATGGCCATGAAAGTGGGCCAATGTAATGAAGCCAACACTGGTGTGATATTTCTTCTGTCCAGTAAGGATCCTAGCAGCTGCATTCTGAACAACTTGTAATGTATTTGTGACTGTATTTGAGCTACCTGATAATATAGCATTACAATAATCAAGTCTGGAAGTAACAAAAGTGTGGATTATTTTCTCTGTATCCCGATCACCTAAAAATAGTCTAATCTTGGCAATGTTTCTCAGGTGGTAGAATGCTATTCTAGCAATATCTTGACGGTCAAAAGAAAGATCTGGATCAATTGTAACTCAAAGATCTTTAACCAATACACTCTGTTCTATCACCTTTCCATCTAGGTCCAGCACATAGTCATTGGGCCTTGTACAAGGATGATCATTTCTGTTTTGTCAGAATTCAACAATAAGACATACAATCTCTTACATCTTTCAAGCAAAGCTCCAATTCAGCCAATGGAAAATCCTCACCCGGACTCCCTGACAGATGTAGCTGTGCATTATCCACAATGAAAGTTGCTCACGGATGATATCACCAAAGGGTAGCATATACAAAGAGAATAGAAGGGGGCCAAACACCGAACCTTGTGGTACTCCATATCTAACCAGAAACAAATCCCCAATTTTAATGGACTGAAATTTATAGGTCAAATATGACCTCAACCAAGACAGAGCAGTCCCTTTTATGCCTACGTGGGTGTCAAATCTTTTTAAGAGGATATAGTGATCTACAATATCAAATGCGAGAACTTAAATCAAGCAGTACTAGAACAGACACCAAGTTATTATCAGATGCCATTAGAATATCATTTACAACCCTAACAAGTGCTGTCTCAGTACTATGCCCTGTTTGAAAACCTGACTGAAAGGTTTCTAGCATATTATTGGAGTTTAGAAATTCCGATAACTGCTGGGCTACTACTTTCTCCAATATTTTGGACAAAAAGGGCAAATTAGATACGGGCCTAAAGTTCTTAAGAACATACGAATCAAAATTCTGCCCGTGCCAGAATGGGCGTCGCAGCCCGTCATGCCTTTGCTTTTTTGGTTTTGAACTTTTCTTGTCTTATCTGCAGTCTGAATCATGGAGAAAAGTCTTCATCTTCAACTGTTTGGACAGTTAAATCAGTCCAGCTCTTTGTTCTTTGGACTCTGGCTTATATTTGGTTGTTGTTAAGGCTGCCATTATGGTTTGATGTTTGCCAGAGTTCTTTGGAGGCAGAGTAGGTCATTTCTCTGCCAAGCTTGAGATCTAATTGAAGGCAGAGTGGATATAATATCAGACTGGATCCGATAATATCAAAACATAATAAATGAAATATAATTTGTTTTTTAAAGACAATTAAAAGGTGACATAGCTTTCCACAAATAGTGGTATGATACTAAACACAATAAATTATTTTTTTATATATACACTAATTGTTGAAGTTTTGAAAGTGGAATTTGTTCCCATTCTTGCTTGATATAAGCAAGCTCAACAGTCCGGGTGTCTGCTGTCGTATTTTGCACTTTATAATGTGTCACACGTTTTCAATGGGAGGCAGGTCTAGACTGCAGGCAGGCCAGTCTAACACCTGCACTCTTTGACTCTGAAGCCACGCTGTAGTTACACGAGCAGAATGTGGCTTGCTGAAATAAGCAGGGACGTCCCTCAAAAGGACGTCTAGACGGTAGCATATGCTGCTCCAAAATGTGCATGTACACTACTGTTCAAAAGTTTGGGGTCATTTAGAAATGCCCTTGTTTTCGAAAGAAAAGCAAATTTTTTGTCCATTAAAACATCTAATTGATCATTCATTGTTAATTGTTGTAAATGACAATTGTAGCTGATTTTTAATGGGATAACTATATAGGCATACAGAGGCCCATTATTAGAAACCATCAATCCTGTGTTCCAATGGCACGTTGTGTTTGATAATCCAAGTTTATCATTTTCAAAGGCTAATTGATCCATAGAAAATCTAAGGATCAATTAATCTTTTTCAATTATGTTAGCACAGCTGAAAACTGTTGTGCTGATTAAAGAAGCAATAAAACTGACCTTCTTTAGACTAGTTGAGTATCTGGAGCATCACCAATTGTAGGGTAGCGTACAGGCTCAAAATGGCCAGAAACAAAGACCTGTCTTCTGAACCGTCAGTCTATTCTTGTTCTATGTGAACCCAAACTTTTGAATAGTTGTGTATGCTTCAGCATTAATATGCAAGTTACCCATGCCATGGCCATTAACACACCTGCATACCATGACAGACACTGGCTTTTGAACTTTGCGTTGGTAACAATCAGTTCCCAACAGATGACAGCTGACTGCTGTAAAAAGGAAAGTTGATGTAACACAGTGGTAAACATTTTCCCAACTTTTGGGAATGTGTTGCAGGCATCAAATTTAGAGTGTATATTTACAAAAAAACAATAAAGTTGATAAGGTGATACATTCATTATCTTGTCGTTGTACTGTTCTCAATTGAATGAAGGTCAAAAAGGATTTGTAAATCTTTAAGTTTAAATTTTTTTTGAATGTCACACAACTTTTTGGGAATTGAGGTTTGCATTAAAATTATCCCAGACACAAGTCCTCTTATGACTAAGTAGGATAGAAACAGTGGACTAAGCCTAGGGTTCCCAAACTTTTACATGCCAAGGCTACTCAAATAGCATAAGCGTCTGGCCGGGGCCCCCCTGTCTTTAAAAACCCATTGACAATACTACGGCAAATGTAAAGAAAAAAAATATATACTGAGGCACCACCGGCGGCCCCCACTTTGAAAACCAAGGGACTAAGCCATAGCCATTGCACATGCAAATAAGATGCCATACCTGAGCTAAAAAGTACGGGTCTAGTCAAAAATGTAAAGGAGAATGGGGATGGTATTAACACTCGTCTACTACACAATCACAGATTATGTGAGTTAATGTCAAAGACAGAGTTCCGTTGTTACAACCTACCCCTCTGGGGTGAGTTGTAGCACTAGCAGGGGATATGAGAGGTAAATTGCTGAAATAAGACCCACACTATCCAATCTATGCAATAACTTTATTGAGTAAGTTTTTAATAAAGTGAACAATTTAAAATGACAAAAAAACGATTTCTTCTAAAACTTTAAATTTAGCACAAAAACAATTTATGTGTGTTTCTGTGAGTGTGAGTATGCGTGTGTGTGTGTACTGTATTCCTGAATGTGCACATGTCACATAAGGGTTAAATCACTGTCACAGTTGTGGCAAATGTAGATGGCTGCCCTCTGGGGTGCAGGCTTTGTGGGCCCAGAACTGACAACGTACACACTTGACCCACACCTCTTGTGTTCTATGCACACAATGCAGAAATTCTCATCATCAGTGGGGTTTTTTTCCAGAGCTTCTTTTATTCCTCTTCAAGTGCCTGTCTCACAGGTGTATCTGTCAGGATTTCTGATTGTCTCTTCTTTCTCCTCCCACTGGGAGTCTTCCTTGCTCCTGCTTTGGGAAATGGACGGTGAGTAGATTTAATTAACTATTGCAACTATCCCCACCCCAAGCAGCCATTACATTGCTAAATGTTTTAGCATGTGGGTTCGAAGTTAGTGTGAATGCAAAGCATCAAATTAAACTATAGAAACTGCTACTTTAGTTTATGTAAGGCAAACCATTGTATCTACAATATAATGAACACTAGGCAAAAAATAATCTTAATAAAAAATTGTACTTTCTTACCTGAAAATCAGTTTTTGTTTTGTTTTTTTGTCGTATTACCCACAGTGTTGCTCACAGAGACATGCCACTTCTCGTGAGGGGGTAGTCTACATAATGAGCAATGCTGAGGGTGGGTTTGGGGGTGGTCTACATAATGAGCAATGCTGAGGGTGGGTTTGGGGGTGGTCTACATAATGAACACTGCTGAGGGTGGGTTGTGGGGTGGTCTACATAATGAGTAATGCTGAGGGTGGGTTGTGGGGTGGTCTACATAATGAGCAATGCTGAGGGTGGGTTTGGGGGTGATCTTCATAATGAGCAATTCTTAAAGTTGGTTCGAGGAGGTCTACATAATGTGCCCTTTTGAGGGTGGGTTTAGAGTGGTCTGTATAATGAGTACTGCTGTGGGTGGGTTTGGAGTTGTCTGTATAATGAGTGGTTTGGGGATGATCCACAAAATGAGCAATGCTGAGGGGACATGAGGCTCAGAACAGACTGGAAAGAGGGGTTTCCTTCACCAGAAGCAATCAATAAATCAATCAATTTTATTTTTATACAGCGCTTTTCACATGTTGCCATGTCACAAAGACACTTTACAAAGAGAAAGATACAGTATGTCGCAGGCCTGACCCCCCAAAAGCATGCCAGTGGCAACAGTGGCAAGGAAAAACTCCCTAGGCTTGCAGGAAGAAACTTT
>JAOVYW010002157.1:0-15398 GCA_025775045.1 Hiodon tergisus
AGCCCTGACCTCAACCCTATTGAACACCTTTGGGATGAACTAGAATGGAGATTGCGAGCCAGGCCCTCTCGTCCAACCTCAGCATCTGACCTCACAAATACTCTTCTTGAAGAACGGGAAAATATTCCAACAGAAACACTCCAAAATCTTAAAGAAAGTCCTAGAAGAGTGGAAGCTGTTATAGCTGCAAAGGGGGGAATAACTCAATATTAATGCCTATGGATTTCGAATGGGATGTCATAAAAGCTCCTATAGGCGTCTCAATACTTTTGTCCATACAGTGGTGTGTATATATATATATATATATATATATATATATATGCTGAGACATGTCTGAGATTCGTCTGAGGCACATCTGATTCGACATTGCTGATGACCTGCAATAAATCATTCTGTATTTTTCTAGAACCCAAGAGACCTTTGTACATGTGTTGCTCACGTCCATCATCCTGCATTAAAAGGCAAAATTTTTAGTTAATAAAGGGTTGTTTTTTCTCTCATGAATACATTTTCTTAAAAACATTTGACATTAGTCTTTCAATGCACACCATTACTGTTCGCTATATAATAATACTCAACTTTGGATGTCCTTAATAAGATCATGGGGAGGAAAATACCAATCAAGTAAAAATTTCTATTTAAGAGCCACAAGGAAGATGGAACCAGAAAGAGAATCCTGTTTGTAATTAATGTAAATATACAGTGCCTTGCGAAAGTTTTCACCCCCCTTGGCATTTTTCCTAGTTTGTTACTTTGCCACGAGTCCATCTTGCGAACACGTGCAGGAGAGGGGGATTGCCGTAATTATGAATGTAATTTAACAGCCTGTGATCCCTCAGTAGGTGCTGGAAGTCAGAACAGGAGCCGGGCGGAAGGATAGCGTCCAGGGAGGAGAAGGATAAAAGAGAGGCGAACAAAGGTGGAAGGAGAAACAAGAAAGCAAGTCTGCACTGGCGAAGGGACTGCTGACATTTCGTGTTCGCCTAATGGTTAAGTTCAGTTATTTATTTGGTTTGTTATTTTAGTTTGTTTGTTTGGGGTGAACCCGTGAGCGGGATCCCTGAAGAACGTTTTAGTTTTGTTTATAACGAGATAAATAAACTTACCAGCAAAACAGCCGGAGAACGAGGAAGTTGTGTCACCGATAATTCCTGAGCCTAGCACGCCGGCGTTGCAGTTGCCTTACAACCTGGAATTAAAATGGATCTTTTGGGGGATTGTATCATTTGAGTTACACAACATGCCTACCACTTTGAATTTGTTATTAAGAAACAAACAAGAAATAAGACAAAAAAATTTAAACTTGAGCGTGCACAACTATTCACCTTCCCCAAAGTCAATACTTTGAAGAGCCACCTTTTGCCACAATTACAGCTGCAAGTCTTTTGAGGTATGTCTCTATAAGCTTGGCACATCTACCCACTGGGATTTTTGTCCATTCTTCAAGGTAAAACTGCTCCAGCTCCTTCAAGTTGGATGGGTTTCGCTGGTGTACAAAAATCTTTAAGTCATACCACAGATTCTCAATTGGATTGAGGTCTGGGCTTTGACTAGGCCATTCCAAGACATTTAAATGTTCTCCCTTAAACCACTCGACTGTTGCTTTAACAGTAGACTTAGGGTCCTTGTCCTGCTGGATGGTGAACCTCTGTCCCAGTCTCAAATCTCTGGAAGACTGAAAGGTCTGAAGGTTTCCCTCAAGAATTTCCCTGTATTTAGCGCCATCCATAATTCCTTCAATTCTGACCATATTCCCGGTCCCTGACGATAAAAAAACATCCCCACAGCATGATGCTGCCACCACCATGCTTCACTGTGTTGGTGTCACCGGGTGATGAGAGGTGTTGGGTTTGCCCCAGACAGCATTTTCCTTTATGGACAAAAATGGTCTCATCTGACCAGAGTACCTTCTGTATGTTTGGGGAGTCTCCCACATGCCTTTTGGCGAGCACCAATTGCTTATTTCTTAGTTTGAGCAATGGTTTTCTGGCCACTCTTCCGTAAATCCCAGCTCTGTGGAGTATATGGCTTAAAGTGGTACTATGGACAGATACTACAATCTCCGCTGCGCAGCTCCTTCAGGATTATCTTTGGTCTCTTTGTTGCCTCTCTAATTTGTTGCCTCCTGCTCCATGAGTTTTAGCAGGTTTGTTGTGGTGCCATATTCTTTCCATTTTTTAATAATGGATTTAATGGTGTTCCGTGGGATGTTCAAAGTTTTGGATTTTTCTTTCAGAACAGGTATATATATACTGAGATAATGTGACAGATCATGTGACACTTAGATTGCACACAGGTGGACTTAACTAATTATGTGACTTCAGGAGGTAATTGGTTGCACCAAATCTTATTTAGGGGCTTTATAGCAAAGGGGGTGAATACACATGCAGGCACCACTTTTCCGTTTTTTATTTATTTTAATTTTAAAAGTTATTTTTTTTTATTCCACTTCACTAATTTGGACTATTTTGTGTATGTCCATTAATTAAATCCAAATAAAAATCTATTTAAATTACAGGTTGTAATGCAACAAAATAGGAAAAACGCCAAGGGGGGTGAATACTTTCGCAAGGCACTGTATAGTTTAAATCAATCAAATAATACTTACACTAGTAATATGAGCTGGATAACAGGGCTGATATATAAAATTGGAGTACTTGGCAATTCACATAATGAAATAGCAAAGGGTACAGTTATGGGGTACAGACAGGGCAAATATAAATGCATGCCTATTGTAATACATTAGCCAGTTATTTCCACGACTGTTTATTTACAGCCAGGTTCTAGTTCCATCTGAAAAGGCTTTGTCTGAGGCCCAGGACCATTCCACCCCTGATGAAGCACTGCACCTCTACCTGCCTTTTGAACTCTGTGCAGCTGCGCTGACAGAGGGATCCATTTGCAATTCATTTCATGGTTCAATAGGTACAATGTGAAAGCAAATGCTTATCAGAAAGAAATCTGTCTAGTGTTGAGTTTTATCACCTTCAATCCCTTTATTTCAGGAATATGCTTCACATGTGCCAAATAATAATGATAGTTTTATAAATAATTATAATAATAATAACTCCTACTGCAAGTCGCTGTGGACAAATATTCTCATGACACAACAAAACATATACTGGAAACATTTGTCTGTTTTATGTCTGGAATATAAATGCAAGGTTTTAACTAGACCACATTTTGGAAAAGCAAGCACACCTCAGCTAATTCATCTTAACAGATCCATAAGCTGTACATACGTGATGAGAGACAATGTTTTACAAACCTCTCTTGCTATGTAATAGCGATGCTCTGTATTTAGCTGCCCATTATGATGAGTAGGTGCTTTGGAAATCACAAAATCAATCACAGCTAATGTCTTATGCAGTAAATCCAACATCAACTGTAGCAGATTAGAGTCATTTTTATTAAAATAAAAATATAAAAAAAACACAAAATGCAACACACATATCTGGAAAAAAAGATTGTTTGTCCATTGTTCTCTCTGTCTTCTTTCTCATGGGCTTTATAATTTTGGCAAGGCTATCAAATTGAGACGAAGAGCCAAGCTTTCAATCATGTCTTTTAATTAAAGCTTGTCTTTTATGCATATATCAAAATTGTAACAGTTATGGTGCAGTATATTGAGCACCATAATTACAGTGGTTGAGAAAAAGAGAGAGAGAATTATTGATAGAATCCCACTTGGCTCAGTCGGTAGAAATGGGTTAAATTAGCAGGGCTTCTCGGCTTGTTACTAACCAGAATCTCCTATCAGCTTTCCAGATGTCTGAAGGCTTGCAGTACCGATAAGAAGGATGTACCTATCCTCTGAACCTTTTACATGGGCTGTGTAGCCTGAGGTGTGGAAAAGAGATGGTTGGCTCAAAGGTGACTAAGATTGAAGGAGCCTGATCGAACATGCTCACCCTCCCTTTGTGTGGTGGTGGGAGTTGTAGTGTCAATTCGAGATGCATAAGCAGAATTGACGTTTCCAGATTGGGTGGTGGATGGCACAGGATTTGGCAACAGGACTGGTGTAAGAGTACTTACAAGGGAATGAATCAATTGCGATGTGGAAATTCACATAAAGTTTGCTTCTAATTAATGGCGTTTACAAATTCACTGCATACAATTTTCATACTGCATACTGTTTTTTATAGGTTTGTCCATAAGAATACAACTCTAACCATGAGTCATGCTGAAATTAATAATAAACTAATAAATGTAACAGAAGAAAAGACAGCTTTGGGTTAGATGTTTGGAAGATAAGTCAAAGTGTGAATGTATTGAAAATGATTAAGCTCAATGATGGCTCTTCCAGATCTATGCTCAGTGCATCACTCCTCAAGGTAAAAAACGGCACAGCTTGACAACTACAGCAGTACCTCCGCATAAACAGGGGGGTCACAACTGGCACCCGGCGATGACTGGTGTCGCATTGTCCTGAGCTGAACACAATGTTCCTGTGACATTTCCTTGCCAAAGATACCCTGATTTCTGTTCTACTTGTTCCCTTCACTTTTACTTAAATAAAAGGAAGTTGACTTTGAAGTGACAAAAAGACTTCAATGTACTCTCTGTTCCGTAATGGAACCTGGCATGAGTCCTGCCTCAGAAAAATAGGTAAAAGTGATGACCGCTTTAATATTTTGGCAAGACCAGATGATTCATACATTGCTGTATGATCCTGCAGATCACAACCTTGAGAGCTGGGGCATTGGTTAAAGGTGAGACATGGCAAGAGGTGAGACTTGCGTTGGTTAGCCCGAATCCCACATCTGCCATAGCCTGTTGTGTACCTCTGAAAGCCTATATAGCTAAGCACACTCTGGGAAACAGGCTATCGATTGCCGTTTCATTAAGTACTTTCCCTCCCAGAAAATTTTAGCTATGCGAGAGGACCAGGGCTGTAGCTCTGGTGGTGTGAGGCAGATTTGGAGAAAATGGTTGCATCATATTTAAATATATAAATATAATTTTGAGTAAAATTGAATAAAATTGCGGTATTTTTATATTTCTACATTTGGCTCAGTGGCGCTTCCTGCTGTTGATGACCTGGGTAATCAGATTGTTTTTGGGAGGGCATCCACTGTTGTATCTTCCAACCGGGTATTTAACCAAACTTTTAAAAAATCAGACGTTAAACATGTGAGCACCATAAGCCACACTGGATCAGAGTGTTGGCTAAGCAAATAAATAATTTACAGGCAAAGAAGCTTGTCTTTAACTTGGATGAAATACCTTGTGATGCGTAAGATTAATGTTTGTACTGCACCATCAATCCTTCGCTCAACCACCAGCACCTCTGGGTTTCAGGGCCAATGTTTTTATCCAACTATTTATAGGTATCAGCAGCACCTCGGCCCTTTCAGTGGGGATTCACACAAAATCCGTTGTGGAGATAAGAGTAAACCTTGGCAAATCCCATTGGACCAATTCTGATTATAAAAACTTCCATCTTACCACTGAAAGGTAGCTGGGGTGTTTAAAAAAGTTATTAACCCATTCATGCCCAAGTTTTTCCAAAGATTTCACATCACTGATCATTTCAATAACCCTGCACATAATACAGCCTAGTCTCCATTTATCCCCCCCCCCCTCCAGAAAATATAATTAATCAGCTTACATTGCATGAGTAATGTGGGAAAAACATTAAATTAATAAACAGCAGTCTCCAGGCAGACGCCACTTACCGATGAAATCTTTAGGACACAGTAGCTCAGCAGCCTCCACCTGGTTACATTAGCAAACTGACAAATAATAAGATTTGATAGGGTACAGTGAAACTGTACAGAAATGACCTTTTTCAGATTTAAATCATGTAACACGATTGGCTGACCATTCTTGGATTTCTAATTGATTTATTGATTGCATAATAAAATTCTTGTAACACAATTACTTTTGAAAAAAAAAGAAGGAAAACACGAAACAAAGTTCACACCTAGCTAACTCAAGCAATGAAAGCTATGTTTACAGTTTAACCAATAACATGGCTCGGCCATTTATCATTATTCTATATGCAAGTTATTATTCTGTGGCTGAGAAACACTGCAGGGCCAACTGCAGGCATTTCCCATTGTGTGAGGGTATATAATACAATTGCTGGTCTTTCCAATACGCTGAACTCTGCCCTTACAAAGTGCCTTGGAAACCCCCTCTGTTCTGTGGCTGGTTTGTGGTCAGACGGAAAGCTAGTGAGGCAGCCATCCAAAATGTAAACCTGACCCAGGCGGCAACATGACAGGTTTGTGGGCTGCTTTCTGTTGCAGGGCTTCCATGCTTGAAAACAGATATAGGATGCAAGCTGGGTAATTTTTTTTATTAAATGAAAATAAAATTTAGAGAGACCATGAGGGGGCAAGGGCAGACGCATTAGTATTCCCGCTCTTTGTGCACATACATGTGTTTTATTGAAATGTGCTGTTTGGACAGAATGAAATAGGTCACATGTATACCTCTTGTACCTCATCTTTTAGGCTTACAGAAAGGGTTTGACATGCACACACGTTTAGATTGGTTTAATAAAAAAAAAAAAAACCTTGGTCCTTGGTCATTCTCTCATTAGCATGTCCCTAATGAGCCTGTCATAGGATGAGGAAGTATGACAATTCTTTTCCAATCCTAGAAGCCTTTTAGCCACCCATCTGTTTTACACTCTGCAGGCTACACAGCCCGCAGCGCCAGTCCAAAGGCACATGGGACACCGTGGATAATTATTGCCAGCGATTACCAAGGCCGAATTGTAATTTTCCTTACCTTCTTTACTTCTTTTAACTTCTCTATAATATCACCCTCCCCTATAACTCACAAACCAAGCAATTCTTTATCCCCTTTTCACACCTTATTCTTTACATGGCCCTCCGTGCCTTTAGCTCAATCAGATTGACCTGTCTCCATTCACAGATGGTTTGCCCTGAAGACTTCTTTGTCTTGGTTACACTCTAATGTCTACCCACGCGATTGGCACTGCACCTTATTTGTATCTTCCTTGATATGTGACATAGTGAAACTGTACAGAAAAGCAGAAAAGCACTGAAGGAGGACCAACCTCCTTGCAATACCTGACTAATATCACCTCATAACCTTCTACATCTTCTCTTCTCTGTCTCCTGTGAAAGGAACATACTTATATTTTGGCTATTACAAACGATTACCATCCATTTCCCTCTTTTACTCACAGCACCATAATTGTTGGCATGTGTAAATTGCTTGTCTTTTCAGCATCTTTCTTTGCAGGTATCTCAGCATTTGGCATCAGCCTGTGAACCTGGGCAATGGATAAAAACCTGTATTTGCTTGCTGCCCCCATTTCTCTGACACTGACCTGCTCTTGTACATCCAATCTTGAGGACCAGATGCATGTTTGTGGGTATTGATTTCAGCCACACTTCTCCAGGATATAAACTCTCAAATTCACCTCCCCCAACATGAATCTTAGAATTTTCTTTCCATAGACCAACAGTTGGACCTGAGACACCACCCCCCAGCTAAACCCCTACTCTTGATCTGTCGTCTGTACAGGTCCCAACCTAACCATCTGGCTGCTCATAATAATAATCTCCTGGATAATAACCAGTGTCTAGTCCAAGCTGGGGAATTCAGAGATGATGCATCCTAAATGCAAGACTAAATTTGTGACAACAACTGTAATCAACCTAAGGTTAGCCCCCTGAATACTTGAGAAAAGTAGAACAAAATCTGTGGTAAAATGAATTTTTCCCTGTCATCGCCCCACATAGGTCCAACCCCTTCAAAACCATTAGCCCTGATCATGTGCAGAAAGGAATTATAATCTCGGAGTATTTTCAGATTTTCTGGTAACTGAACTGCTACAAAAACTAAAAACTTGAAATGGAAAAAAATCAAATCAAATCAAAAAAAAAAAGTGCACTTATTTCTCAGTTTGGTTCAAATCGTTAAAATTGGTTAAAATAATAACAACAAACGCAGTCCTGTACGTGTAAGGCATGATGTTTTTGTCCATTAAATATTTGTATAATATACACAGTTAATCTGCACTGTATGAAAATAGATATTTTACAGATTATGTTACTGACAGTGTCAGCCACTGTGAAAAGTCTCTATATGAGAGATATTAAAATAATTTTCAACAAGGGATTTTAGCCACCAATAGTGAGCACCTAAGGCAGATAACATTGCTTAATTATAAAGCATCAAAAAATATTTAACTTTGTGTTTTCATAGACATAACCCTGGAGATATCACAAGAGCACCATACTAAAATGATCATTTAAATGGCATAAATTCTATTACAATGAAAAACCCAAGACATTACAGTTGTAAGCCATTAACTCAAACAAAGTTGATACTAAACAGGAATAATGGTAATTTGTGTGGGCATTTCGTAAATTTCACAGTATGAAATCGTTATCTGGTGTAAAAAAAAAATCAATTAGAAATCATATTCTGCAGAACATTTACTTTTATGGAATTGAATTGACAGTTGGGTCCAAGATTTGTGCCATAACAGACAGTATAACACTACTACAATATTTCTCTTTTTAACATTTGGTTTATGCTGCATCAAATTCAAACAGGTAAGGTAATATCAAAGCAGTGTCAACCATTCAATGCAGTCCATAGACTGTATCAGATGTAAAACAGCAGGCACAGCATTCATAGTGTGAACAATCTCTCAGAGGATTACCTATTTCTCGTATCTTCAAAGCTTGCTTTGTTTGCAGATATGCAAATGAAGGAATAGGGGTTAAATTTGCTCCCATTTTTTTTTGCACCTAAATTCACCTTTTTAAAAGGTATACTACTGTCACATGTTACAGAAACTGTCATATTTATTCAGTCATTTTCAAATTGTCTTGCTTAATTTCTCTGTAAATGTAATATTTATTCATGGGCACAGTGCACTCTATGGGTTTGTGTAAATAAAAGTAAAAATAAAAATGGATACCACTTCAAACACTGTTTCATGAATTTTTTTCACAACATTCTATTCCTTAAATGAGACTGAATGACTGGCCATGACTGTTGATTTAATTAATTTGGGTAAATTTTTAGTCATACATGAAAACCTATCATAATTTCGGCCTACCCATTGCCGAAATGAAGTTTTAAAAATATAAGCAAACATCTTTCCTTTTACATTTGCAGACCATTGCAATTATTTAATGAGAATACTCTACATTTCTTTTGCAATAACAATAAAATCACAGCCCTGAAAGTCTCTGAATTCTTTATACAGCGAGTGGTGTGCTAGATATAGACAGGGGACAGATTAAAGGAAAAACCAACATGAAGTATCTCAGTAAGGTGTTGGGCCACCCTGAGCTGCCAGAACAGCTTCAATGCACCTTGGCATAGATTCTATGAGTCTCTGGGTCTCTACTGGAGGAATGGAATCTTCCAAAAGATATTCCCTCATTTGATGGTTTTGATGATGGTGGTGAAGAGCGCTGTCCAAACACTCCAACGGGTGTTCAGTGGGGTTGAGATCTGGGGTTGATGATCTGTGAAGGCCACAACATATGACTCACATCATTTTCATACTCATCAAACCATTCAGTAGCCCCTCGTGGGGGCATTGTCATCCTGGAAGAGAGCATTTCGTCAGGATATAAATGTTTCTCCGTGTGACAAAGGTGATCACTCTTTGTACGGATTTTCAGCGACCTTTCCCTCTAAGGGGACAAGTGGACTCCAACCATGCCAGGAATGCCCCAAATCATAACAGACCCTCCGGATCCCCATAACTGTAGGTTTTTCCTTTAATGTGTCCCAAGTCTGTACATAGCCCTCAGAATTTCTAGTTGTAAACCAAATTACTTTTAAAGGATCCAAATGTTGGGGTCCAAACATTTTCAGTAACCATTCTATACTGTTGGCAAAAATTTATAAAATAACATAAAATGACTACACAGGGTAACTTATTACCTTCATCATGCTAGATAATCAGTGTTCTCTCACTGCCTTATTAATTTTCTTTTCAAGGGTGTACCTCTTTATTTCTATCAGCATCAGTCAGGTCCAAAACAACACTCAATCTGTTAACCAAGTTTTCTTTCTTTAATAAGAGAGTGCCAATAGAAAATATACAAGGACAGTGAAGTTTCCAATTTCAGCTCCTATTTTATAGACTCCAACATTCCTTTGTCTCCCAAGGTTGGATCTGTTTTGAACTTGGAAATACAGGCCTTAACTCCAGTTTGTGTCATTTTGTTTAATTGGCAATAGCCATGGCAAAGACAGAATTTCAGCCCTAAACCCACTTCGCATTTTGAGGCAACCCATGTAGAGTGTTCATGGTACCCTGGAGTTTGAAATGATTGGCAGTTTATAAAAGATTTTCAAACCATTTGTTTGGAATGTGACCAAAAAAAGTGTTAATGTTGGAAAGCTTTAGTGTCCATGAAGCTCATCTTTAGGGCAAAGCAATCTTCTTTTTCTTTACATGGAGAAAGTCCTATTACAAACTGAAATGATCTCTTGCCTGTATAGTATAAAGACATGTATAATTTATAAAGACAGCCTTGTTACTTAATTTCCTGCAATTAATTTGAAATCCAGTCAAAAGCAATTCGTTTTGAAACTGTAATAGAAAAGCATTAACATTTTTCAAAAAGTGAACGTGGATACTGTTGGCTCACAGGCATTCAGGGTCCTGAGACATTTCAAGATTCATCAGGGCAACAATAATTCAGTGACTCTGCCAAAGCAAATACACGGTTTGGGTTTATCTTCTCCTCAACACTGCTTACTTCTCTTTTGTCTCCGCCTTGGTTTTTTGAAAAAGAACAGAAAGACATCGGCAAGACGTTGAATGTGTTTCTGCTGCATGGGTGGATTTACTCTCACTCTTTGACAATCACTGTCAGTGTCTGTGGGGGCAGTACTATATTAGCCATCAAAGTCAGCACGGCTCATTGAATTACAAAAATTCTGTTGGAACGTGCTGAGAAAACTCACAAAAACGTGTTTCAGCTTATCTTTTTTTTTTTTTACAGAAAGCCCTACAGTTTGCTTTAGTTGAACGCTCCTTGAATGAGAAAACAGACTCAATTCACAAATAAATCCTCTATGGTCTGACTTGGAGTGAGTCCCATTGACCTCGCGCCCCCCTTCCTAAGCTGGGGCTAGTATAAAGGCTCCCACCATTACCTCATACATACACACTTTCTTCACTAAACTACACATGGAAGGCAAGGGCTCTTTAGTATTAGATTTTTTTGTCCACAGAAGACATATCAACCAAGATCCAGATAAACAGCAATTACAGGGATGGAAATATTTATTGTAGTCTGTATAGCAATCTGCGAATCTACCAGTTTTTTTAGCAACACTAACTCAAATGCGATTTTAACTATTTCCATTCCTGAACTGTATATTATATCCACTGTACACAAGTCTATACTAACCTACAGGACTTAGGATTTAGCGTGTATGTGTGTCTGCAGAAGGTTATGGTACACAGAATAATTATCATCCCGTATATTAAATCAAAAGACCAGGTAAATTTTAGAGAAAAGTGTTATGCATCTAAAAATGAAAGGCATTTCTGTTCAGTTAAATAACACTGGGAGAGTCAATTGGAATCATGTCAAGCTGGAGACCAGCTGGTCTTGTGCAAACCACCAGCTGGTGTAGTGAAAATCTGATACACGCATATTATGTTTTGTTTATGTTTCAGCCGTGCTGGAAATACAGAGATTACTGGAAATATGACAGCCCACAATAGGTCAAAAAGGGTTTACCCATAAATCTACTTAATCTAAAGAAATACAATTTTAAGTAATATCTAATATTTAATTAAATGATAAAAGCCTTTTACTACATTTACCGTAGTTATTTAAAATAATGCATGCTAATTGCCTGCAGAATACCATATATCTGAGTAAACATGAAACACACACGATTGAAAATTAAATGTTGTTTATGTTTCTGTTACAATCTGGATGCCTTATCAAGGTGAATGCTTCTGGCAATATAAGACCAAGGTGCTTTAGCTACTGAAGACCAATGACCAGTATACAATATCGTGTGAGAACTAAAGCTAATTCATGTTAGTTAATCAAGAACTATAAGAGACCCAAGACCTAATTGTCATGCTCCTCCCTTCCCTTTACAAATGCTGCACAAGAAGGATAGAGTCTTACTTCTCAACACACCTCCGGTCCAACCCAGTTTTAACATTGACTCAACATTACCTTAATTTCAGTACTCCCTGGATGATTCTGTGATTTTAAGGTTCCAGGACCACATAGCGTTGTGTCACCGTTAATAACAAGCTCTCTCACATTCCAACTCCAAAGCCACTCCTGGCTTTTGAGAAAACTCACCTGGGACCACTCTAATTCTGTTTTGATCGGCCCTCTTGGGTGCTGGGCTGGTACGTATGTTACACCTCTCTTCACTTACCTCCACTATCTACTGATCATGGTTCACATCAGGTTTAAAACTTTTGGGTTTGCCTACCAGGCAACCAATAACACATTTTAGCTCCTGGACAAGAAAGAACCAGTTACCAAGTAAATTTAACTATGGCCTTTCCATTTCTTCCCCAATTTTAGCTTTGCTCCACGTGCGGCTGATCTAGTTTAGTCCATATCTTTGCCCTGAGTATCTATGGCTCTTTTATTAGAACATTGTATGGCTAACCATGTGACTGTGGGACTATTATCTTGCTTTACTTTATTCTTTGCGAATGATTTATTCTTGCGAATTGATTTTGCAGTAGTGGCGTCCTATTGTAGTTTGGTTTTCACAGAACTTTCATGCACTGTGTAATTGAAGTTCCTTGATGCCGACTTGCTATCTAATTCTGATTCTGATTTGTACTGTTATTTTCATCTTGTTATTTGCACTCTGTGTACCTTGCAACCCTGTGAGTTTTGCTGAATGAGAGCATATGCTAAATGAATGAATGAATGTAAATGCACTGCTGCTTACACAGCAGATAAAATTCAATCGCCCACAGCGATGGCATAATTGACAGAGATTAATCATAACAAAAATAGATATGGGAGAAGCTAAACAAAAACAAAAAATTGAAGACGTTCTATTTAACACAATGAATTTCTGGGCATTTTTAAAGTAATACATTCTTCCTTCACTGTAGATAGATCAATTGAAGCACATTTGTATTAGATTCACTTGTTTTCCCTGCTTCATAACAATAATAATTGGACCTTGAATGGTTTAAGAAAGTGAATCTAAGGCTCAGGCTGAAAACATTCAAAATACACCTCACCAGTCGCTTCCTCTCTTATCTCCATCCTACCCCTATCCTTATGCGATAACCCTAGCTACTTCCCCCCATTTACATCCTACCTTTTGCCCCATCAATCTTTTGAAGACAAAATCAAATAGACACTGTGCTTGCAAAAAGGAGAGTTCAGAGGAACTGCAGGCTAAAGTGTATCAGACTAAAGTGTATGGTGGCCAACCCCAGGTGCAGCAGTGAGCGGCTGTGTGGAGAACTTGACTTGGCCTGCAGTCTGTTTCTGAGTGAGGCAATAAGGCGTTTTTGTACAGGCCTTTGATCCGTAAAGAGAATGGCCGTATTTGTCTTTGAATCCTTGTCACTGGTTATCTGAGTATTTTCATATTAATTCATATTCATAAAGTATGTTTATGGTGCATATCCTGTTTTAAACGATTCCTCTAATAGAATATTTCAAAGCTTGTAATTAAACACTTAAAGTTCTTTTAACTTCTATATAACTTCAGGAAAAAAGTCTATTTCTTTTCTTGTGCTTTAGCGATGCCCAAACCAGAGTGTGGTTTCCTTTTTAAGAAGTCACTATGTTCTATATTTATTTCTCAATACATTTTTTTATTTAGCAAATTAATTGAACATTTAATAAATTTAATCATTGTGTGTATAATACATAAAGGAACACTTTATTGTTGCTCTCTTTGTGGAATTGCAAATTCAGTAATTTCAGTTAAATGTTGGTGCATTGTGAATTGCCTAAATCCTCCTTGGACAGTAACACAATATAATATAATAATACCCAAATACCCAAATACTCAATCTGATATGGCATCTCAAATGAGTGCAAATATCTACAATCTGCTTTGGTTGTTCTAAATGGTTCTATATTTTAAGGAGACCAAACAAATCACATTTTTTATCCTGTTTAATTTATTTTCATTCATATTCAGATGAAAATGCAATTTGAAGCTGGAAACCTGCTTTGATTAATCACACCAAACTCTGATTCCAGTTCATTCCACTAGCCTTCAGAACTGGGGGCTGAACTTGTTTTGCACTGCGCCCAGCGCCTCACATGAAGAGGCACGTCAAACTGTGTAGGACAGCCTCATGTCCAGCTACGTGGGACAGCCTCGTGTATAGCTGCGTAGGACATTCTGGTGTCCAGTTGCGTGGGACAGCCTTGTGTCCAGCAGTGTGGGACATCCTTGTGTCCAGCAGTGTGGGACAGCCTTGTGTCCAGCAGTGTGGGACAGCCTTGTGTCCATCTACATAGGACAGTCTGGCACTCAGCTGCTTAGGACAGTCTGGTGTCCAGCAACAGTCTGCCGTCCAGCCGCGTTGACTTTAACAGAATAGTGGGTCCAGCTTGTTAATGCTGTTACCGATGGTGATCAGCTACAATCTGGCATTAAAGAAAATGATTGGCATAAGCAATGATGAAGATAACCTGCAGTGCGACTGGATAATACTCACAGCAGGTGGCTGTGGGTGGAACTGCTGGTTTTCATTAACCTGCACTTCTCAAGACTAATAACAGAGCCCACTTTGAGCCACAGTGTAATTAGTAAATTAAAGCTCTCCTCAATCCCAGTATGAAGCCACAGATGCCAGTGAGTTTAATGATTAAATCTGAGTTGCAAATACTATATATCACAAGGCCAATAACATGTTTAAAACTCTTAAAAACTGAATTTATTTTCAGCATCACAATTTTGAACATGGAGAAGTCTGTTATTTTTAACAATTTTTAGTAACCACAAGTAAAAAACATTTTGTAGGTTGGACCTCCAGAATCAGTATGGAAAGATTTGACATATAGACTAATAAGCCCCAAGATATTTAATATTTTAAAAACATTCTGGACTGCTTCATTTGTACACAGACATGCAGAGAGAGAAGATAGAGAAAAAGAGAGAGGGAGCAAAGAAAGAGATAGAGAGAAAGAGAGAGATATCAGTCACATTACACTAGGGAAAAAGGAGAGGGGGTGGGAGGGATTGCTTAAATATAGGAGATATGGGAATGTATATTCATTACATATGAATTTTAGATAAGTTTGGTTTATGCCATGTATGTGCTTTGGCAACACAATTATTTTTGTCAGGCCAATAAAGCCAATTGAATTGAATTAAAATGAGTTGAGAGAGAGAAAGAGACAGAGAGAGAGAGAGAGAGAGAGAGAGAGAGAGAGAGAGAGAGAGAGAGAGAGAGAGAGAGAGAG
>JAOVYW010002159.1:0-12419 GCA_025775045.1 Hiodon tergisus
CTGCGTTGTCCAGCAGGTGCCTGCGTGGAATGGCTCCGTAAGTGCGTAGGTATTTTACTGAGAGAGCTGAGGCCGGCCCGAGGCTTTTGATCAGTGTCTGTTTGATTTGTCGTTCATGTTTTCTTGGTTAATTTTTTCCCATCCTCGCAGGATGCTTTATTTTGCCTGGTGATTTGTCTTTGTGGGAAACCCGTAAGTGGGATCCCGAAGATTTCGTTTGTTTTACTTTCTTGTTCAATAAACGCCTCCTCGCATCACTTCCATGCCCGGTGTTTCACACCTTGTTTACATTATCAGATTAATTTGCATCATACATAGACATTTCCTAAGTAGCAGTTTTCGCCTTGTCTTATTAGGTACCTAATAGTTATAATTGAGACCATTTAATCCCAATCAGCACCTAGAAACCCTGCCTATCCTTCCTTGAGAATCTGATGTTGCTTCTCAATTGAATTCAGGTCACTGTGAAGGATTGACATTTTTCATTGGGAAGAGAGGCCCAGGCTGGATTTCGCAATGGCGATGCAACGATAAGTGGAGAACAGCATCATTATTTAAAAAATATTCAGGCCCCGAATGAGAACAAAGGTAAGAATTAGAGGCATGCAGTCCTATGTTCCCAATGATTAGAAGGCACAGTCTGAATCTCTGCTGCTGAAGTAGCATCGTCTGATGAAGAATGGCGTATTTTTTAGATTCGGGCGACCGGAGGGTTCAGCTCTGCTGAGCGGCTACGACAGACCGCGGCTCCTGCCAATGGAAGCGCGCTGTTGCTTCACTCGATTGCGACTGTTCTATTTGATTGCTTTAACCACAAAAGGATGAGCACAGCACCGGGGGGGGGTTGGGAGCTTAGAATCGCGCTCCTCTTCCAGTGCTCTTTCCCTGGAGTATTTCACACTGAATTAAACTGTGAAATCGTACCCTTCAGTCTGCTGCTGTGTCATGCTTTACCCATTGTGTGAAAAAAGAAAGGACAAAAGAACAACAATACATGATATCGCTGGTAGTAATAATCCTGTATCCATGCTGTGGAAAGAATCATGTACAGCAGCGTAAGTCCTTGGCATTCGCTTGCCATTTTCAGACCCTTAATGAAAAGCCTCCCATGATTGCCCGGGTGAAAAGGGCTACGTCATTCACTTTTGGGAAGTAATTCTGAACTCCTGATGTGTGGCCCAAGGTCCCGGACCTTCAGAAACCTTTTTTTTGTCTTGTGCTTTTGTGGTCCTGCTCGGTTTTAAACTGCTCGATTGTGAGGTTGATTGAGGTGAATGGGGCCGCGACTGTTACACGTAACCACCTGCTGTTGAGCTGTGACCGTTAAATAAAGCACTCACTTAAGCGGCACATGACACCTCAGCTTGTCTGAAAACCAGTGGCCATAGACAAAATATTGGACCCTCACTTAATAACCATAAAATGTCGGACCTTCGGTAGTCAAGACCAACCCTGAATCACTGCAGGAATGTACCAAAGAAACAACTGATAGCTTTAGTATACTTCAGAAGATTGAGGAATTCTTAGGTATTTTTAGATGGTAGGTTCTTGTCGTGTTCTCTGTTTTCAACATATTGAAATGCAAAAAATTTGCAGATCATAGATTGAGCTGTGTTTTGATGAGCGCCCTATGATAAAATCTGACCATGCGGCCTTGAAATGTACAGGAAATTCAGATTCTTGATTCAGTAATGGAATGATATATACTCCTGCATGCAAATACTTGTCACAGCAGGTTAAGCCTCAATTGAATATCAACGCATTTAATCAAGTTTATATTTTGTAATCAGATTTTTAACAACAGGACTCTTGATTATTATGGAGTCATGCGGGCATGGAACGTGTTCAGACAGGAGTCAATTTTATTCCTGTTAAGTCTTCCTCTTAGTGTCTGACAAGCAGTTATGTAGACTTTATTAACTGCAGGCAGAATCAATATTAAATTCGCCATTGCCTTATTTAGAATATCTTGTACGCATCGGTCTAAATATAGCAAATGTAATAACTCTGAAGTATATTTATATGCAAGACTGTTTGAAGGGCTTTCTGATGCTTTTTGATGTCAACTTTTGATGTTCTCAGGGAAGATCTGCCCAAGACCAGATTTCTGATATGTTGACCATATATCACTGAAAGGCATGGCCTGTTGTCTGCGGTAGTAGGTCTGTGTGAATCAGAATTACCCCAGTATAAAGGTTTGTTAGACATGATACATGTTCAATAAGTTTCTGAGTGCACGCAAACTTGCAGTTATGTTTCCCGATTGTTCGCAATTAAAATCAAATGCTTGCTAATATCACGTTCACGTAACAACCCAATCTTAATAGAGTAAGCCCACTACAGACTCGTTGCACTTCCAACACACACAAAGCTGACAAGCTAGCCAAATTGCCGCAATCAAGTAGATTTGCTCTAGTTAGCAAAATGATTTAAAGTAAACTAACATGGTTGTTTGACATGTTGGTTTTGTTTACAACACCACTACATCACAGTTCCCTGCTTTCTTCGGCACGGTGTGTGAAGCACAAAACTCACCATACAGAAATTGTTTTATTTATAATTTAGGGATATTTGTCTGGTAGTTGGCATCCAAACCAACATTCAGTTAATAGGAAATGTTTTGAAGGACTGTTCCCTCCTTTCTCTCTAGCGGCCTTTTTAACATAAAATATAATTATAGACTGTAAATCAAAAATTCCTCAGAAAAAAAAAACATGAATATTTATATTTTCATTAACTATTGTAAACCTACAGTCTAAAGAAAGGGTTGGCAACCCTAATCCTTAATAGCCACAGTGTGGGTTTTAGAGATGCCTCTCAATTAACATAGATTTGTACCTGAGAAATATATATACTGTTAGATATGGCAGTCTAAAGGCTGTTGTCTGGGACATTACAATGCCGGTCAGAATTCAATTCAACATTTCCTTCCCTGAACCAATAGCTTTATTTCCAAATTCCGAGTTACTGGTGATTTAGAAGATAGCAGACAACTTCCTGACCCAAGGCCATTTAGTGGGCGTTTTTATTGTGTTTGTGATTTAAATAAAAAAATTAGTTGCAGGTAGATAGATTTGTATTGCCTTCTGAATCTTGGCCTTTATAAATGGACATTCAGAGATTAAATAAACCATTGATCACATTTTAAGCTGTGAGAGAACTTAGATGCACTGCCTTGCTCTCCAACATCCAAAAGTGTCTTCCCAGCAAACTAAATACATTTGCATTTGTTGGCCCCTCGGATTGAAGGGCTCAGCAGAGCGCCGGTGTTGCCCTAGCAAACGATATATAAACATATATTCAGTTTACTGTAGCGTAGGTTCCTCGAGGGGCTTTAATTAAAAGCCTCAGTACAGGCTTTAATTGGTTTCTTTGCTATTGACCGTGTCGGTGGTGGAAACGTTGCCTTTTGTACTGCGGGTCCTGCGGACCAGCCTATCCGTACGGAGGGTCCAGGGGCGCACTGTTCCAGGAAGCTGCCTCTCTCACAGCCACACAACTGTGTCACCACACAACTGTGTCACCACACAACGGCAGGTCCGAAAGGACAAAAATCAGAGCTGTTCACTCCCTGTGAACGTGCATGTGATTCTGGGGGCTAAAGTTCCCTGTTTAATCAGATTCTTGTCCCACCTGCTCGTCTCTGGTCTCATTAAAGTTAAAATGCAGGAGTGCCAGGTGTGTAGTATACGATTGCAGGCTGGATTTAATTACATTAAATTAATTACAATAAGCAGCCAGCTGTCTTGCCAATCTCTTTTAGAAATTAAATAACATTCAGTGCCATAAGCGTCAAATTTATATTCAGAGTGACAAAAAAACGATGTTACACTTCGTAGACGATATAACCTTGTACTATGGCATTTATTTATTTAGGTACAGCTTTCTAACAATGATGCGTTATTAATGAGAATAATTTTTTTGTTTTGCATAAAATTTATGTTAATGAAACCCCTTTCACACACTTCTATTCCTGCTCAGATCCATCTTAGATGGAAATGCATGCCGGAGGCGGTCATGTTGGGGTGTAGGTGGATTCAGACACACACGCATAGGCACCCACACACACACAATTCTAACTGGCGGCAGTTATTTGTGTAACAATAATACAGCGCCACAAAACTGGCCTTAACCGCATGTGATGTTTTATACACAGTGAGTCAGAAAAGCCAGCTGATGAATCCTTTTCAGGAAGTGCTGAATCAGCTGCCTTTTTTTGGAGCTCTGTGATTGGCTTCTCTATGTGACCAGTCATCCCCTAAACTCAAGGTACAAAATATGTATGAGGTGGCTCTTCTATGGCTACTGACCTCACATGATGCGTTTTTCCCCACCTCCAACGCAATGAAGGTGAGCTTTTATTAATATCATATATGTTCCATGAAAGTGATCCGAGAAATGTTAGCAAAATGCTAGAATGAGGAGTAATGATAATGGGGCTACACTGACGCATCAACACTGCTTTGTTTTAACTTGTGACCTAACCACATTAGCCGCAAACAAAGCTGGGGTATAATAATCTACTCTGACAAAGTAACTTCTGATCAACAATGAGCAATTGATGAGCATCAGTCTCTGTCCTGTGCCCATTTGGTTGGATTTAAACAACAAAAATATTCATGGGCATTCCTCTGTGTATTATTTGCTTTTACTGGGAATAACCGTTTTATGTGAGAGTGACTTTTCATCAGAGGTACCTCCAGTGGGAAGCTCAATACTGTTGCCACGGTTCACTGATCTACCATTTTAATTACTTCCTGGGAGGAAAAAAAAAACAGCTCTACTTAAATTATGCAGCACGCCAACTCAAGCAGGACTTTATATCTCCCACTGTTTCCCATAGTTCGAAAATAATGGTATACTCTAAGGTTTGTTTAGCATTTAGAGGAGTTCAGTTGCTTCCCATTTTAATACACTTGCATGTGGATGTGATCCATGTAGCGCCTCTGCTTTTGTGTTGCTGATGCTAATCTGAAAGCAGCTTTGACAAGAAGCGGTGTGAATAAAGGGGGTGGAAAGCAGGCTAAACCGTAGCGAGTTACCGTTACACTCTCCAGTTTCACTGACCGTTCATAATAATCACTTTAGTGTCAGTAACTTTGATGGGCAATTCTATGCAATGCGTTCAAATATTTATACATTTTCATTTAGTAAAATCTTTTACATTTGAGTGACTGAAATGTTTGCCAACACCTCTCAGGTAGGTGTCTCAAGCACCCCAGGATGCCAACCCTTTCACCCGACCAGGTGACTGACTCGGCTATTCGACTCGTGTAGGTGTGACTCGCGTTTGGAAAGGCGCTCAGTTATAGCAAAGGGACACAATGGTTGTTGTCCGCTGCCGGGGCCTGTCTCACTGGGCCGCTCTGCAGCAGAACCACCAACAGGAGTCTGTTAAGCTCCATGACTCTCACCTTGCCTTCTGCATTCAAAAAAACACGTTAAGAACCCCAACCGAAAGCATATCAATCTGAAAAAGGGTGCAACAGAGTCTTGATTAAACAATCAAAATAGCAAACTAAAAAAGGACTGAAGAATTTAGGGGAGCTTGCTGCTGATGCCTACACTAGTGACCCACATAGACCCCCCCCCCCCCAACGATCACATCACTGTTTCTCTACACCTTTTAGGCCCCAGGCTCCCGCCCACCCTGCTCCAATGAGAACACATAATGTTGAACTACTGTGCCTGCTAAACAGAACCAAGAGCTTCTCCCGAATCGCTTTGCTATGTTATCCTACATGTGGGTACAGTGCAGAAATGTTGATGTGATGTAAGTCGCTCTGGATAAAGGCATCTGCCAAGCTATTGGGCAATGTTATGTAGTAATGCTAATTAGACTGGGGGATGAAATGGATTCTGGGAACCTTGACGCACATTGTGCCGTTCTGCCATCTGGATGTTGCACGTGCTGGTCGTTACGTGATTGGAACGCACATGTTTTAAGGGTGGCAAGTTGGTGAATACAATGACCGAGCTTCCAGCGGGGAGGTTGCAATCACAAGACCTTTGCAAACAAGCTCTTCTGATTCCCTTCTATGAGCGGATTAAAAAAAATAATTAGAAACTAATTGCTAAGTAAGCTGGTCAATACTGGACATAAAGCCACCATATTGTATTCCTTACAGTAGAATGCTGGCTATATCAACTGTGAATAGATGCAAGGGGAGAGAAGACTTAGTTTTGTTGTGATGAATGTTGTGAAATTGGACACTGGACTAGTGAAAAAAGGAAACAGACAGTTTGCTTGCTGTCAGAATCAAAGATGAATGACTGCAAGCGCTCCTTTGATATTTGTCAATGCAAGCTTTGACTGAAGAAAAGATACCATCTGCATAAAAATAAGACTTTAGATGAAATATGATTTTGGCAAGCCCTTAAATTACAAATGGCACTGTAGTATCTGTCCTATTCCTTCCTGTTCTGTTCTTTTGAAAACCTTCACCCTGCTAATTTCCCAATGCTGCGAGACCCAGTCATGGCAACTGTTCTAGGATCAGGCATAATGATGCACCAAACGTTCATGAATGTTCAATATTCAATTTATTCACAACGTCATCAGAGTTTGAGCGTGAGATAATTTTTCATGCTTATAATTGGTCAATGTTTGATTATGTCGTCGCTAGCAGGTCCTCAGCAAGAGAGACGTGAAAAAGCATTCAACCGGATGCGGGGCTCGACACACGGCATGCTGGGAACTCAGTCATCCCTGAAATCCCCAATTGACATTTCAGCTATGCCTTGCGATGTTTGGTAGGATGACTGCCTAAGTGCCCAAAAAGAGGAAGAGAAAATAGATACAAGTGGTCTACTAAGTGCACTTAGTAAACCACTTGTATCTGTTTTCCATTTTGGGATGTTGGAAGATCCTAAGGACATCTGGCAGTCATGTGCCTTTTGTTTCACATTTATATAAAAAAAATAGTCTGATACAAAATGCATTCATATTTTAAAGAAAGAGATGGATTTATTTAAAATCCCTTAAATGCAAAAAAAATTAAGTGCACACAGAATGTGGCAATTTCCATATCAGCAGGCAATGACTCGCGTCATGAAAATGAAACTACTTACTTTCACTTTTTACATTTTTTAATTTATTTTTAAATATGAAAAAATGTACTTTTATCAGCCGCATCAATTCTCATCCCTCACTCACTTGCACACTCTCTCTCCCACTCACTCTCCCATATGACATTTTAATCCCTGGGTTTTCTACACAGTTTTTCAAGAGGCATTATCAGGGAGCTGGGGAGGTGTGATGACTGATCCTCGTTTTCAACGAGTGATCCATGTAGTCACCGAACGTTGTACTGAGATATCGGATGTCCTCCCCAGAGCAAATTCATATTTCTCAAAAAGCTCACCCACTCAATAACGAAGAAGGAGTTTGACACTTAGCCAGGAGCCCTGCCCTCAGCCCTGGCGAAATGCCCAGGCTGGCCTGGACTGACAGCCAAGCTGTAGGACCCCAGGACTCATTGTGCATCTGAGTGTGGTTGTGTTGACTGAACCACACTCAGGTGCTTGCAATTAAAATAATGCCAAATAAAAAGCATACATTGGCCCTCTACCTACCAAGACACTGCCAAGACATTTTGCAGCCAACTTAATCATGCCACCAGCTTTTCTTTATATATCTGAACGGTATCAGAAAGGTTTACCAACAACAAAGCCTGTACTTTTATTTCCACCAGCCGATGTTGTGGAGAGTACAGTAATATTCTGACTACAGCTTAGTATGAAAGGCAGCCATAGCTCTAAACCGGCATGCACCGGGAATTGGTTCACAACACCAACTTGTGTAAACCAATCACAGAGATGGAACACTTTCTGCTTCTCTCGTTTATCTTCCGGAACATACACACAGCTAGAATTACACACATATTTTGAGATATTTGCCAAAAAGGATGGAAGGACGGAGAGAAGGAGTTGCCCGGCATCAGTGCCAAAGAAGAAATCCAGGCAGAACTAAGCGGTACCGTGTGCGATTTATAAAGAGGCCGCCAAAACTTGCTGACCCGGGGATAAACCGAACCAAACAGATGGTAAGCAAGGTTCAAAACACAATTCCACGCTATCAAAGACAGCAACGTTACATCCCACCTCTCTTCCTAGTTCCTGGCTAAAATCCTGGATGTATAAATGGTGAATGCCAGCAAGCAAGAGGAAGAATGTGCTTTGTTTGAAAGGGTATAATATAAGAATTGCCAGTATTTTTAAAATTGAATTGAGGGTGAGAAAGTAAGACTAGGCAACTCCAATTCTAGTTGCCTTCGAGCCACCCATCTCCTTTCCACACCGCTGCAACGGCCAGTTTGTGACACTGTTCGGTTTGCGGCCCGCCTGTTAGCTTGTGCCATTGTCCTTGAACCTCTCTTAGCTGTTTTCGCCCACAGGACTGCTACTGACTAGTTGTTTTTTACTTGTCGCATTATACTCAGTAAACCTTAGACACTAGCATGCATGAAAAGCCCCGGAAGGCAGCATTTCCTTGTATTCAGGAACCAGCACGCCTGGAAACTGACGATCATACTACGTTCAAAGTGGCTTAGGTCACTTGTTTCTCCAATTCTAACATTCGGTCGAACAGAACGGCCTGCCAGCTTTATTTCGCAAGACACAGCCACTTAACTCACTGTCTATAGGAGTTTAACTAAAAACTAAAGTTTTCAAAAAACAAACATATACACTACTGTCTGGGACATAACTGTGAACTGTGTCATCACATTGTAGTGACTCTGGATATTTGTTCCAAAGGCATCCTGGCCCTTGAGGCTCAGAAATACATGCCTTAAACATTTTAAGTCACCTTCTGGAAGACACCACATATCCTGTTGGCATGGGCAGTGAGAACAGATTACACAGCAGAGAGACGCCTGTCTCCAGATGGAGGTCCTGAGGTAGACCAAAGCCACCCCAGGGAACGCAGTTGTGAGAGGTCAGCCTTGGCACTTTTCCGCAGGGGACAGGGCACAAAAATACAGCATTCAGGCTCCCAAGCCGAAAAGCATCTTGAAGGCCAGTCCACGGATTAGCATGCAGCCAAAAGCTTCTTTTTTTAAAGTTGCTGGCAGTTCACATCAAATCCAGCTCCAGAGCAACTCTGAAGACACGGTTTTTTTTAACCGACATTGTGTGTACTGATCATAAAAGGCTGTGAGCGTAATTGTCGTACCCTTGACCCTTGATATATTTGTCATTTATCCGTAGCAAAGCAATAGCCCTTATACAGGTCAAATTCCCTGTTGTAGAAGTCACCAGAGGCCAGTGCAAAACAGAACATTCTGATCGTAAGTACCCCAACTTGCATAAAATTAAAAATGAGGAAACAATTTGACTATAACTGTAATAAACCAGTCTAAACCAGGACTGGCTGAGGAGGCTCTGGTTTAGACCACGTGGGACATGGGGCAGTGGTGAGTGTGTACATAAATGTCTGGCTGCAGTGGATTACAGAGTATCTAATTGTCATGTGTGAATCCTAGAGAAAATGACTGACAGGTTTATTTAAAAATCATTGGAAATAGCCGGCCATCGTGATGTCAGTAGCTAAAAAACTAGGACTCTCCTAATTCCATGTATTTTCCTGGGTCTTACATGAAAGGCCAATGGTCCTGAGTAATAACAGGGTTTTAACAGGGCATTTGAATGACAGAAAACTATATTTGTGAAGAGCAGACCAGCCATGTGGTCGGTTCATGTCTGTGAGGTTTCTGGTGGAGGGGGTCCAGTGACCCGTGTCAGCAAACTGTGTTGAATTTCTACAAAGAAAACTATTCCTGTGAAAATAATCAATTCATCATAAAGATCGCTCTGTGTGACAGACATTCAAACAGGTTGCAATAAATATATTGTTATTCACAGGATACCAAATGTGCCACAATTCACCAGTGATTTATTTAATTAATTTATTGTAGTACAGCCGTGGGTAAGGAATTTATGTCCTGCCCCTTTAAAACCGACCGGCTTGACATTCCAGCTGATTGCCAACAGACCTCAGCTGAGAAATTGGTTCAGCCGAAGTCAATGGTTAAATTAGCCACAGCACAAAAGGCAGCTGGGCCTGTATCTGAGGGGAAAGTAATTGGAACTCGTTTGAGCCAAATTTCTATTTGCCTCACCAGATTTGTGATTTGACCCATTTTGAATGAGGACCTGTTTTGGCTTTTGACCTTTTTTCACCATTTTTAACCCTGGCTTTGTAGTGTCCCTTTTGTACCTCTGCCCAACAAATAAAGGAACAGCGTTCTGAATGGTGGTTTTCGCAATCCTGCGAGTGACAACACGCCCTATACCCAAGGGGTTATTAAATTAATAAACAAATAAAAACAATTATAATGAAATAATGTTCATGCATGCTTAATGTGGTATCGCTGAGGAAGGTTGAGGGTTGGTGTTGTTCATTTGAGTCTGCTAATGTGAAAAGAAATAACTTGCTATTGGTGTATTTCTTTCATTTTAATATTTGACCTCTGTTAGTAATAACTACGAATAGAACAAAGTGATGCAGAGCCAGGACGCAGCACTCGCTTGCTAATGGGCCATAAAAACTGTAATAAGTACGCAAATATGCATTTGTTATACTCATTAGACTTATTGAAAGGCATGCACGCCGTTTATTTTGTTGCTGATAATTATGTTTGTTCTTCAAAGTGGAAGTCCTCCAAAAAAAACATGAGTTGCCAAAAGAGAAGGCATTTCAATCATAATGGACCGCGAGGCCAACATGACATTGACATGGGAAACCGATGCGTCGCTCTGTCCGCGGTTGAGAGGGAACAGAACGTCCTGGCGGCATTCCTGAAATCTCTGAGTAGACATCCACGCACGATGATCGCTTTCCAACCCAATCCTGTCCGCAGTTATGTAAAAGCCTCACACCACCAGCAACGAGAGCGTTCCCCGGCGGCCTGTTCCATCGGCATGGATACGGTACAGACTGACCGCAACCCTTGCTGAGTTGCCCATCAACGGTCCCAGGTCACAGGGTGTGATTTTGTGTGTAAGATAGGAGGGCTGGCCAGGGGGAGACACCTACGTAACCTCCAGAGCACGCGGCAGACGAGTGTCGCATGGGAGGAGGTGAAAGCCAGCAGGATGCAGAAGTGTCCAAATCTATTTCGTAATAGATGCTGAAGTAATGGGTGTGCAGCCATGGAAGGCAATGACAAAAGTTAGATTGCTATGTGCTGCCCAGGAGGGGGAAAGGGCAGGGAACTGTTTGTTGAGCTCTAGTTCTCTTTATAAAATAAATCTTTTAATCATTTTTAACATATGCAAATAGCTCCTGTATGAAATCTATGCATATCAGGACTTCCTCTGGTCAATAAACGTATGTGCCCGATCCGGGAGAAACCTCGCTGTCTGAATGTGGTTCCATTAAGCAAACCACACACAGTGTGTGAGCTGCAGTCCTGGAAGTGGCCCCACTAGCTGCTTGTCAGTCTTGGTCTGTCTGGTCGTGTCTCGGAGGATGTTTGGAGGTGGGTCTCCAGGCTGCGCAATTCTTATAACAATCAATTTTTGTTGCCTTTAAATAAACAAATAAATGGGAGATTTTTATTATTATTATTATTTTATTTATATTATGTAGGGGGCAGTCCATACTTTTCCCAGAGAAAGGATTTCAGTTCCCACTGTCTGTTATTATTGAAGCTAACAAAGGTGCTCGCCTGGAGAAAAAATCAACTTCTTAGTTTAACTAGTGAACTCATAAAGTGGTTTAAGAGTTCGCTAGTTATAGTTATATTTAGAATGGTTTTGTTTAAAATGGCTTACCAAACAGAGAATCGAGAATAATTTCCCTTGTAAATTCTGCACAATGCCATTAGTTCAATGTAAGATTTTTTTTTTCTGTTGAATGTTTGTCGTGAAATGTATCTCAGTTTTGACACCAACCCAGTCAACCCAGTTCTCACTATTACTATGGCAACTTTCCGCCAGTCAGCTTGTGGCTGGTAATTACACAGAATATTTGACTAATGTTTTGTTTTTTCCTCAGTAAAGTTGACAGCAAAAATCTGCGATTAAAAAAGGAATGGTATATTAACCTATTTTATCAGTGGCAAAAGCAATGTGGATTTTTTTTGTAATGAATGTGTGTCGGTAGTGAAATAATTCAATATTTTTGAGGTATTTCGGAGTAATTTTTTCAGAGACGTGCAAAAATATTTATTACAGCTTCCTTTTCCATCTCTTGGATTCTTACTATAGAGAAGCCATTTACTGAGTCAGAAACAACATTTTAAGCTAAATACTTGGCACTGAAAATTTTATGCAAATGTAATTTATTTTTATATTTAAAAAATTAAATATGGTTAATACCATGTTTATACTAAAAGCTATTATTATTATTATTATTATTATTATTATCACATTTATTATTGAAAAATAGGTTACATTAATCAATTACTAATGAT
>JAOVYW010002160.1:0-15395 GCA_025775045.1 Hiodon tergisus
GGTGCAGGGGGAATGTAGCTCACCTTTGGAGCTGCTGAGAAGACAAACCATGTTCACGATTCCTCTCAAACCCTCAGCAATGAAATATCCCCTAACCTACGGGGAAAAACTGGCAACTAGTCATATCATTACAGGATGCCAACAGCTTCCAGGATGGCATTTTCAGTGACAGTGAAAATAACTTTTGTTTTTTGAAGTTTGTGTGTGGAAACTAGGACTTCTACCAGTCCAAGATGGAGGAGAGAACTGACCTAACATCAGGTTTTGAAAGTATATACCACAATTGACACTGTCTAGATAGGTCTCCTGTTTGTGGGGAAAAAAACTGCTTCACTTATTACTCAACACCAATAGCTCTCAAGGAAAGATTGCAAATTCACAACACATGAACCAAATTACATATCATACAACATACAAACGTAGTCAATATCCAAATGAAGTTGTTTCCAATTTTCCAAAGGGAGCAATAACCTGTGGCAAAAGAACTCCTAAATCCAGCCCCATATCCGCTTGACCCCCTGGTGGAACTGTGGCCAGTATATATATATATATAGCCAATGTGCATTGTTTTTTGTTTAAATATATTTATATATAATAATTATATAATATATAGTATTTGTTTTGCAAAAGCTAGCTCACCCTTTCCTCACAGGCAGTACAGTGTAGAACTAACTAAATGAGCACGTCCATTTAGGTTATCCGGAGGTCTAGTTAGGGGTCATCTACGGTTCTAGAAAACCGATTTACTACACAAAAAATTGTAAGTTTCCGAGGGAATAGTCACTAGAACCATCTTCTGCCTGAATTTCAGACTGACGTCAATTATATTTGAAGATTAGTGTAAATCAACATTAATGTTATATATAGGTAAATGGCAAATGCTGGAGTTACAACAGCTGAAAAAGTAAGTCTAACTCATTCGCGCTCGCGGTCTCACCCTCTGGGGCGGTGCCCAACTCTGCCCTCTTCGTCGAGGCCGGCTATTTCTTACGGCAGATGTACCACCAACAGGCCATCGCCGACGCGCATGGCAGTGTAAGGGAGACGGCTGTCCGCATTCTTAAAGACATGCTCGTTTTAAAAAGCAAACGGCTAAATTGAACACACTTCACTGAAATACACTGTCGTATAATTTCAAATAGCCGTTACGACCGTTATTCTGTCATTTAAAAAATGTAGCAACACAGCGACGTTAGATCTGAAATTCAAAACAAAACAAACATTTGCAGGACCAGCAATAACCTAACGATATCAAAAGCGTGGTAGGCCGGGTTTACAGATTTAGGTCACTAATTGTGAAATTAAACACCTAGCGAATTAACATGAATATATTTCAGGGGTAACTGCGTCAGCAACTAGAATGTACATTGGAGCACTGGCAACAAAGTAATTTACTGCCAAGCGGCCCCAATTCCATACATCAAATTCGAATTGACACATGTTCAACGAATCATTAATTCCTGAGAAAAGTTACAGGGAGGGGGCGATTTCCAGCAAGCTGAGCTGCCAGTGTTAGAAGTGTACCAAACTTATAACCTTTGAACCCCTGACTCGAAATCAAAACGCTTTTGGACATATGTCTATAATGTTAAAATTAGATGTGTGCGCGAATTTGGTGAGATTAGGACCATTCCGTGAAAAGTTACGGAGGGCATTTCCAGCAAGCTGAGCTTCCAGAATACCCCCATTATAACTTCTGAACCCCTTCCCCGAAAAGAAAGATATTTTGGGCATATAACCGTTATGCTAAAATGTAAACTGTATGCGTGAGATTTCGTGAGATTCGGACCTTTCTGGCAAAAATTACAGGGAGGACAGATAACGGATTACTGTAGTGGCGGAAATCCACAATTTAATTTTTAAAATAGTAGCACGTATGATAATGGAAAAGAGGAGTCCAACGTAAAGGAGAAAAAGTTCACATGACGGTATTTAAAAACGTCGATACAAAAATATCATACAAATCATACTTTCTGGTCGTTATTGCCGTGTTCGCGAAGTCTAATGTTTCTGTGGTCGCAATTGTCTTTGTTGTTGCACACGCATATTTTGATGCTTTTTTGCCTGTGCTAATGATTGTTGACGTTTCGTTTTCAAATGATCCACCAAGTGGCACGTTTTAAGCGTATATTGTTTTAACATACATTTAGCCAAGAGAAAATCATACAGTCACTTGAAGCGTTCTCTGTTCTCCTGCAAAGCTTTATCACTTCCTGGTTGATGTTGTCACACCCCAATTTGAGAGGGGCGTGTCAATAGACGAGAAGGGAGTTGGGTCCCGTCTAACCGCATAATTGGAGCTCTATTTGCAGTCATTGCCTTAGAGCAGGGGTGTCAAACTCAATTTTACCATGTGCCACTTCTCAGTTTCATGTTTGCTTCCTGGGCCACAAAATATATGCATTTACATATAAACATGCATTTTAGTGGATACTATATATATATAAATATATATAAATTCGTTTTTGGTATAAATTATTGAATTGGAAGAAAAAAAATTGGTGTACTGAGTGCTCATTTGTTGAGGAAACCTGACGCTGTTTTTGTGAGACCAGTTTATCGATGTCAGGAGTCATGTTTTGTGCTGAAGCTATCTTAAGGATGGAATGTAAATGTTCATCATTCACCCGGGATCTTTGAGGTGATTTATTGATCTTCATTAATGAAAACAGTTGCTCGCACAAGTATGTACTTCCAAACATTGACAGGACTCGTGCGGCCTGAAGGCGGAGCTGTGGGAATGTGACTGGAAGGAGACGGTAGAATTGCTCAGCCCCGGCAGAATCAAACTTCACTTTCAGTGCACTGCTGCACTGTAGTTACGAAATTCCTTGCTTTTTCAACGAGCTGATCTTGAAGATTGGCAGCCAGGTCATTCACTCGTTCAGCTACTGTATTTAGCGGGCTTGATATTAGCAAACGCGCGTTTCTTCTCAGGGCATACGATTTCTGTAACTTTAAGCTTACAATCTTTTACAAATGCTCCCTCAGAAAACGACTTTGATGACATTGCAATGAATTCTGTCACAACGTAACTCGCCTTTACTGCCGCATCACTTTCACATTTTGCTCTTTTAAACACGTGTTGCTGAAAATCAAGGCTTCGTTGTAATTCGACTACTTTTTCCTGCCTGTCAGTTCCTTCTAACTTGCTAATGTTTAGTTTCATAGTGGCGCCTTATATTGAACTCCTTCATCACCGCTACACTTTCTTTACATACCAAGCAAATTGTTTTTTCTTTGTGCTCGACAAAAAAATATTCTTTCTTGAAACAGTCTGCCTTCCTTATCGATCTTTCTTTTTTTTAACATGTAATTTTAGAGAGTCTGATGGGAACAGGCGTTCTTACAATCAGCTGACAGCGCAAACCGGATCGGGCCATTTTACATTATAATGAGTAAACTTTGTGTGGCCCGGATAAAATACAAAGGCGGGCCTTGTGTTTGACGCCCCTGCCTTAGAGCCTCGATAAACCCAACCTCTCCTCAAACCTTTGCCTGTCCTACTACTGACATGTCATTTATTTTTCTTTTGGCGCCCACTACTGATATGTAATGTCATTTCATTTTCGCCCCTACATTCTAACCCTTAGATTGCAATAATTCTCTATGCTTCCCCCCCCCCCCAAAAAAAAAGCAGGCTAGAGCCAAGTTGTTGTAAATCCGAAACAGAAAATGGGTTTTGGATATAAAATATAAAAAATTCCAAGACAATCTCTCAACGTTGGTCATTACCAGGGCTGTCATTTTTGGTCCAGGCGGCCCACCTCTACAATCCAGGTTGGTCCAGTCGGACAACACCCATGTACATATTGTGGCAACCCGGACGGCAGATGCCCTCAAGTTCGGGGGCAGGTTCGTGAGGGGCGGTACGTTCCGTCCCCAGCAATCACCGGCACAGCTGACACGCATCGGCTGATTGGGGAGGGAAAGAACAAAAGCCGGCAGAAACAAGGAGAAGGAGTTGGTACCGGGGAAGCTACAGGTGAGAGCGAAGATAAGGTAGCGAGTGCCGATCGCGGAAAGCGTGTGCGCTGTGTTTACAGCTCCGGCCAAGCGACTGGCGGCGAGTGAAACCACGAAATCTCCCCCCGAACGAGGAGGACGAGACACCTGCGTTTCCTACGACTAATTGTCACGATTTTATGCCCCGATTTTATGTCTTCTTTGCGTTTTTCCCCGATCTGGGAGGAATTTGTTTGGTAGTTTTTTGTGGCTTTATACCCCAAACCGGGAAGACTTTTGTGTTGCGTTTTACGGCACGAGGGTGCAGAATAAAGAACCGGACTAGAATTACGAGCGGACTCGATCATTTCCTGTGCGCATTCCTCTCCCTCTCGGGTGCGTGCGGCGCAGCCAGTTTGCCCCGTGGTTGTCACAATATATACAATCTCGTTCAAAATACACACACGCACACACACACTGTGTATGTTTACGTGTATGTATACATACTGTGTTACCAGTGTAAGTGGACCTGTGTACTCAATGGTGGCCAATCTCCATGCTCAAGTAAAATTGTCAAAGAAAAGCTTAAGGTAGAAAGTATAATTTTCAATTATTTAATAAAATGTAAGTATACAACCGTGTACAACATATACAATAAATCTAAATGTAATACTCTTCGATATTGCCGGTCAAATCACTTAATGTTGGCTGTGGGTTTAGAGCTGGTCCTTGTTTATTTTGCGATGGACGTGTTAAAAACTTTCCTAACTAGTGGCTATATATGGTAACATAATAGCCTATCGCAAATTTAATTAGTTTAGGTAAGGTTCCGTTTGTAACTGTAATAACGTTGCTGGTATGGCTAGTGCTAACTGGTGGCGGCAAATTTCGGACCATGAAATGTTTATCTGTAAGCGAATACGATTAGATTTAGTTTTGGGGGGGATATGAAATGATGTATATATACTGTATTTGGTCATGTAATGTTTTTAAAATTATGCCTAGTTTATCCTGTCTACACGAGGCTCCCCTCAATGCACTTCGAGGCACCCTTGTGTGCCGCGGCCCCCCTGTTGAGAAGCTCTACTCTATTCGTTTTCACGTATTCTTACTTATCTTTTACGTTTTTATATTTTCCCTAATTAAGTGAACCTTGTTTGTTTGCATTGTTTCAATAAAGCATGACATTTTACCCAAAGCATTTTATGTATAGTGGGTATATATATATATATATATATATATTTATAAATGTATTATAGAGTTTGTGTTCAGACGTTAGTGATATTAAAAATAAAGATTAAATTAAAGTTTTATAATACTGCAGCAGCCCCTAAAGTAAACATCTCAGTTATTTTGGCACATTTGGCAGCATCTGCCTCCAAACTTTTAACCCTCTTAGTTTTTTTGAGTTTTTCAGCACCACCTTTACGCTTTGGTCTATTTTGAGAGGTGATGGAGAAGGGGGAGGCGGTAGATACGTAATTGCTCTGTCTATCGTGCATTGTGATCGGGTTTACACACTAACAACACAGAAGACAAACCAATGGGCCAGCCCAAAAAATTGTATCGGCCCCAAAGTGCGTTGGCCCACCGAGAAAATGCCCGGTATACCCAATAACCAATCCAGCCCTGTCCACTCCCCATCTCCACTGATACGATAGGCCTTTTGTGCAGCGTTTTTCTTTTGTTTTAACCCTGGGAAACTCTATGCAGCCTCTATCATAGCACAATGGCTGACTCTGCAAACACTACCATCAGCGACATCTGACTCTTACGATGGACCTGTCAGGACCTGCACACACTACCATCAGGGACATCTGACCCTTACGAAGGACATGTCAGGGGAGTATGAGGGATTAAACATTTTGGCGTGTCTTATTCAATCAGTTGTGCTATTATTCCACTTTGCTAGCTGGGGCCGGATGTGTTGTTCAACCAATATAGAAGCTTGCCAGCATATTACATCTCGCTTACTTGATACAGAATTACTCAACATTATTGTTCTCTTTCAACCCATTTTACTGATGAGTTATCATTATTATTTTTCATCAACAGGTGGAAATAGATACACCATATTTTGACTATAGCAGCCAGTAAAGGATACCTCTATATGTTTAAAGGATTATAATAATTTTTATTAGATTTTTCTCACATGCTGCAGTTAGACGTCATAGTATAATCAAATTTAAATGAATGTCCTTCATATGCATATGTAAAGAACACCTCTGGACGTTCTGGCTTAGACTCCACAGCCAGCAATGTATGGTCTCAGGTCTTTTCCTCTGCAGTTATTCCTCCAGCCCACCCTGAATATTATGATAGGACAAGAATTACTTACAAAACTTAAAAGACCTCACATTTTTAGGGAAGGCTTGCATAGGTTTAAGTCTTATACAATTCACAGAGAATGAATCCCATGAATTCTTACCATGCTGCCATACCATTGGGGTCTCTGACCACACGCTTGGCACATGTGATAGCGTTATCAATGTTGTCATCCAGCAGCTCTGCAGAAAGAGACATTTACTGCTGTCAATCAACTTTTTAAAGTTAAAATCTGAGAGAAAATAAGAAAATACGCTACAAACACAGGCGCTACCTAAGCCAAGCTTTCCGGCTTCTCTCATCCGACTAAATCAAACCAAGATACTTTTATTCTCTCTTTTACAGTGTGACTGTGTTCTCTGTGACTTTAGTCACATGGAATATGACGTCCCTATGGTGTCCCGAAACTCACCGCTGCAGTTGATGCCACATGCATTGACAGCACGAGGCGTTTTGAAATCATTGCACCACCAGCGGCTGTTGATCTGGAAGATGCCGTAGTCAGTCGATCCATCAGCGTTGAGGTTGGTTGCGGTGGTGCTGTAGCTTGACTCCCATTGAGACAAACAGACCCCTAAAAACGGATAACCCAAAACATTACTGCAGTGCTTATCTTGTAGAGTAATAAGTGGATTAGTTCCTAGTTGGAAAGCCACTGTTCATCTAGCCAATAGGTGAGGTTTTTTTTTTATACCTCTAGGAACCACACTTAAACTGAGGCTTTAGGTAAATTATTGTATTTTATTGTTTACATGTATAACTGTGATGCACCGTAATGCAACGTAAATGCGTGGTTTGCCCTCAAAAGCCAATGATTGAAAGATGTGTGCATTTCGTAGGTACACATTGCCTCGCTTTCAAAGTATTTTTAAAAGCTTGAGCATACTGAGCTATATAACGTTCCATTTGCGCTAAAATGCTGGCATGGATATAGCATATTTGTTAGTGAGAAAAGTAAATTCATAATAATAACGTAATTCAGAACGTAATAATAACAACATATTTAAAAGTGATAAAAAACGAATCACCTCGAATACGTTCTGAAGGAAGCTAATTTCCAATCAACAGGCATTTACTTATCGTTTTTTATTCTATTTTACACTCTCCGTCTAAATCAGAGCTATAAACTTCAGGAAGAGTTCTTAGTAACTCACAATTAGCCAGGGCGTATCCCCTATAGCCATCCAAACCCGAAGCCTTGAGTTTCTTCGCCAGCGCACAGCGGTCGTAGACCTTGGCGCTGGCAACGATGAAGAGGAGCGCGAAGAATACAACCGAACTCATTATTCTGGGAAACGAGATGTGTTCCTGTAAAAGATACAGTCTTCAGTATATATAGACACGAGCATAACCCTTATTTGGGTAGTCTGCGGAATTCCCGACTTCTGCCATTCTGACTCATTCTGAAAGAGGAAGCTTTCTAGATGTTGAATATTACCACAGTAATCAATGTTAATTTTGGAAAATAACGATAACCAAAAGTGAAATCAGTTGGGCGTTTCATAATCAGAATGAATTTTGTGACTTAAGATAGCACTATTGCCTATAACCTATTGTTATATATAGGTTATGTGCATTGTGTTAGATTTATGTTTAACAGAAGTGAGCACGTTTTACTCACATCTTATTTCAAAGACATTTGTCCTGAGACGACACCAAAAATAAATAACCGCGCCTAGGAAGTTGAAAGCACAGATAATTGATGTCTTAAACATAGCTCGCTAACTTTAACGCTATTTGATACTGACAGAAATGTGTAGGATTTTTTTTTTTTACCTAAAATGTTTTTAAAAAAATATTGTTTTTATTTTTTAAATACTGTTTTTTTTTCTTGCCCAGGTCGCTACAATATGAAAATGAAAACATCAAATAATTATCATGAAAAAGAGCCTTACCTTAAGTAACGCAAATGATATACAGAAATATCCTGGCTTTGTGAGTTCCAAAATAGTCTTTATATACTTCTTGTATTGTCATAAAAATGAAATGATCAGCGAATCAGAACACTTGCAGCCAACAGGAAGTAAAAAATTGATTTTTGGTTTAACTTATTATTTAGGAACAATGTAATGCCACCCCAAACACTCCTTACTACTATCTTAACCAATAAAAGCACCTGACATTACCAGGTGGTAAGCTCCAGTTTTTTACGTATGTTACCTAAATCTAATGAGTAAAATCCACATTAAAATAAAAACTACTCCAAATTGTTCATTTAAATCATATGGTGTTACTTCGAATATTTTTACTTTCACTTTCACCGGTTCTTTAATGAAGGCAGTTTTTTCTCTCTCTCGTTGAAACTGTCAGGCTTTATATGATCTCGGGTTAATATTCAGCTTTTCTGAAAAGCAACCAGTTTCCCAAACTCAATCAAACGGTCCGAGCTCATATCGACAATCTCCAAGCTTGATCTCTGCTACAATTGTTCGTACAATCAGAAGGCTGGATTGCAAGGGTATGTTAGCATAATAGATCTCATTCCTCTTATAAGTCATATAAAAAATCTATTTTTTATATTCACAATGTCCCTCCATTTGAAAGAGGATTCGGGTCTCTGAGATGGCCTGAGTTCCGGTCACTTCAGAGGGGTCTGGGTTCATTTGGAACATTCACATGTACTCTTCCTTTCTGTTAAAATATTGACTCTGAACTTGCTGGCTCCAGTCTGCGTTTCAGAGGTTTCAGATCCTTTTGCATTTTTCCAGCTGTCTATGGAAGAGGAACTCAGATGATTACATAACTTACCCATCGCTCAAGACAATGCATTATGGGTCATTGGGCAACAATGCTGTCGCAACAGTCATTATTACAGCTATATTTCACTGCCCATTGAAAACAATTTAATTCTTCTAAGGACTTTGGAAAAAATGTAATCTCCTGTGCACGATTGAGGTGAGCTGAGAGGTAAAGGAAACGTAGGTGCAAAGGAAGGTGAGAGGTCACAGAGAACATCCTTGCATGGTGCACTTTAAAAACCAAATGGACTTGTCAAGCACTGAAACTGAGAGACATCCCCATACCATGATTTGATTTTGCCAACACCATGCTTGACGGCTGGGATAGTTAAATGACTAATTGACTAATGACTAAAAATTCCAAGTAAATCATGGAAAGTTATTGGAGTTTTCAGGGATATATGCTATTAACATGTGCAATTATTATAATCTTCAAATTAAAATGAGGAATCCACAGCACAGAGGCTGATGTTGCTTGGGTGTGGGTGTCTGTTTTATATAATGTCCATAAAATGTTTTTTTTTTTTAAATAATTCCACTGCTATTTTATTTTAGTGTGACATCTACAACATTGTGCACAATTATACCTCAGACAGTATTATTAACTTCAACAAATTGTCTATAGTTGCAATAAATTCTAGGTAAATTTCAATGGTATAGTATGCAATTAATTATTTGGTAAATTCCTAATAAATAATGGCAAGTTATTAGAGCTTTCAGGGATATATGGTATTAACATGTGCAATTAGTCTAATCTTCAGGTTAAAACTGGTTTTTTTATTCCCATGAGGAATCCACAGCAGAGTGGCTGATGTTGCTTAGGTGTGGGTGTCTGTTTTATATAATGTCCATAAAATGTAAACATTTTTTTCCACTGCTATTTTATTTTAGAGTGACATCTACAACATTGTGCACAATTACACTTCAGACAATATTACTGCCTTCAACACATTGTCTATAGTTGCAATGATTTATTTAATAACGACATGAGACGAGAAGATTCCCTTCTGGCTGCTCTGGTTCAGACTCCGCAGCCTGAAACAAACTGACTAAGATCATGACCTCGGCAGTGATTCCTCCAGGCCACCCTAACAATTAAAAGCAATAGTTAAGGAATTGTTAAGTATTGAATATGAAAAAACAATTTGATTAAGAATTGAATGATATCTTCAGCAAAGTTGATCCTGGATAAATAAAATTATCATAATAAAAGAAAGCATGAACAGTAGGATCACATACAATGTACAAGTCTACCCAATATATGTTTAAGCCCCAAATGAGTTACAAAGAATTATCTTATCATTCATACCATGCTGCCATGCCATTGGGGTCTCTGACCACACGCTTCGCACATGTGATAGCCGCATCCAGGTTGTCGGACAACAGCGCTGCAGAGAGAGGAATATGCAGTGCTGTCAGTCAACTGTATCAAAGTATAATCTGAGAGAAAATAAGATCGAAAGTATAGTGGTTCTGAGTTTTCTGAGCCCAAATTTCCCATTTCAATCACATCGTTCATCATTCATTTATATGTACGAAATATGCTATCCAAATAAATGACATATAAAAAAACGCTTAGACTGCTTAAATTAACTTTTGATAAATTAAGGTTAGACAATTTTTCATTGTTCCACAGGGCTGACAAAGTTTTTTTCACTTTTCCATTTCAACAAAATAACTCCTCCTCATTCAGGCTTAACTGAGATGCTTTTAGAACCCACCACTACAGCTGATTCCACAAGCGTTCTTAGCGTTCGGTGTTTTGTTATCATTGCACCACCAGCGGCTGTTGATCTGGAAGATGCCGTAGTCAGTCGATCCATCAGTGTTACGGTTGATGGCGGAAGTGCTGTAGTCCGACTCATATCGGCACAAACAGACCCCTATGTAAACAGTAACAACCAAAGGAATTACTGCAATGCTTTAGAAACATGTAGAGTAGCAATTTGGTTGGGACAGCTGTAAAGTTAATAGATTTCCAACCACCAGATGTCAAGGACTTCTGGAATGTAATATACGACAACTCTGTAGTTTGCATTCTCTGCTGACAATCACATAAGTGTTTTTTTTCCTCTAGGTGTCTTTTTCGGTGGCCACATCAAAATTATGGTTCACCCCCTGAAACTTCTAGCCTGAGTACTGACTGGCCCCTTCCACTCGCAGACTGTAAGTTCCCCTGGCATCAACTGTGTGCACACTGCCGGGGATTGAAGGTAGAGGAGCTCTCTAAACAGCATCCCTTGTGACTTTGCCAGCAGTTTGCCGGGATGCCACTACTCTAATCGGTGCTGAAACTCTGGTGGAAATACAGTTTAGAATTTGTGGTCAAACAATTTACTAAGTTGATATTGTTCTATGATGTGCAGAATGTGTGGCACTCACAGTCAGCCAGGCTATATCCCTTATAGCCAGCCAATCCTGATGCCTTGAATTTCCTTGCCAGCTCGCAGCGGTTAAAAACCTTGGCACTGGCAACAGCCAGGAGGAGCATGAAGAACACAACAGCTCTCATTCTGGAAAGACAGGAAGTGAGTCCACGTAAGTGGTACAGTCCTCAGTAAGATCCATGTATACGAGAGACACCTTTTGAAAAACATTAGTTTCTTCCTAGTTGTTCCTCACATTTGTAATTTAAATCATTTTGTAGGTTTTAATGACTTATAACGACGTTTGCATTCACGGAGCAGATGCCCATTTTGTTCAAGTACAATTTTTATACAATGTTGTGCCAACGATTTGTTGACAAATTCCCCGTTTCCTTATTAAAAAGTAGCACATGAACAAGTTGTGCCTAATTATAATTAACGTTAGCCAGACAGATAGTGAGAGAAAAGGTTTTGTGCAACTTAGTACAAAATTGGGTAATATTTTATTCAAAGTTTTTTCCAAAGTCAGTTTTTAATGGACCACATATAAACCAATCCTAGGCCCGGAATTTTTTTAATGAATTTTATAAAGCCCCAAAAATGTTGTCTGTGGTTATCGTAAAGATAGCAAGACAATCAACTACAACAGGGACTACACCTGCATTTACTATATAATATTATGCAACTTGCTTATTTAAGAAAGTCCTTTAAAAAAATAAGTGAAATAATTTATTTTAAACATTGGAGAAAAACCTTGAAGCTTACCTTGAAGTTATGTAAGAGGATAGAAAACTAAATCGGGGCTTTCTATCCAGGTGTATGCCACTGAATAGATACGAGTAAATCCTGCACTTTTATATGCTTTGAAATAAATGGGCAGGGCAAGGTGAGAGATAATCAATTAACTGGCACCTTCAGAAAAGATAAAGAAAGACAAACACATTCATATCAGAAAACCTTTTTTTAATCCATTTGTAAATTCCATGGTAATTCCAAAAGCAATTCCAACAAAGCAATGTTTGCGGTTCGGAGTGATTTGCAGTGACCTACAGGAAGATTATGTCATTTATGTAATTTTAGCTCCAAATAAATTTAACTTTGAATACTTTAAATCTGCTGTAAATCTCAACTATCCTAGAAAACATCCCGTTCAAGTTCTAGGAACGCCAGACTAACAGTCTTGTCAAATGCTTCTTGTCACCTTTCCACCTGAGGATCAGCGACCATGTCCTCAGCCCCCACAGGCAGCTTTCAGACACAGATCGATGTTTTATGATGTCACATGCTGCAGCTGTAGTCTCAGAACAGGGGCCTTGAGTTGGTAATTACAATCGTTAACATGGTTGATAGTGGACAGCTGTATAGCGCTGGGGCCGTGGAATGGGGAACCGGGTGCTGAAATCACAGTAACGAAAGATATGACGATGTTTTAAAAATATATCGGTACCTCTTTCATTGAGATGCCACTTCACATTCGATAAACCTTATTGCAGTAGAAGTTCCTGTAAAACTATCTGGCACATCACAGCACATTAGCAGGTCCCCAGAACCACTCATCTAGAAGAATACATTTACATTTGGTTTCCACGTTTCTTCAGTTTCACATATTAATTTACATTTACAGGAATTGTCCCCACAAGGCAACAGGTCTTCTGCTCTCGACTTCTTTGTCTTAGTCTGAAGTCTTGTGTTGCAGGATCATCGTCTTTCTGCACCTTGAGCGCCTCTTTGACTTACTATCGGGCTACAGAGAACAATACGCCTCTTGAATTGTATATCTCTTGGGTGAACCTTAGAACGGTAAAGGCCACAAGAAACAGATAAGTAACCTGCTTGACATTCTAACAATGTCAAATTGGAACAATAGCCGTGTAATCGAGCAAGTTTTGATCGCACCAATAGCACGCTATTGTCGTCGAGCACAATCAAGGCAAGATTTGCCATGATTCAATAGAGTTTGAAAGAAAAAGAATATGAACTCGTGCATTTTTGGTAATGCGGGCAAAGTGAATACTCATGTGTCAACACAAGTTTGACTGTTGTTGTTTCATCTGTTGTTTGTTTTCATACACTGTGTTTCATCACAGTGTATTTTTATTAATATTTGAAACCACATCATAGACAGATTGCTGTAGCACACATTTCAGCATGTCTATTCCCATGAAACTTCATGATTTTCACAATACTGTTACACAATGTAATTTCTGTAAGGGGGTATTTTATTTTACTCAAGCAGCATAACGCTTCAGTTTGCTTCAGGAAATAAAAAAAGGTTATTTGGCAATACTGATTGTTAGTTCAGCTGGAAGTTCTAATAATTCTGCGTGATCTGTTTGTTTTTGGAGTGAACACAAAACCAGTTTTACTTTACTGCAGCTACATGAATGAAGGCGCAGTGAACCATGCCTCTACATGTCACCCTCCAGTCTTATTCAAGGTCCCCCTCCTGTGAAAGGCCTCCGAGACTCCTTCACCTCCAGTAACTAGTCAATGCACTGAATGAGAACAGTCACCACTCAATCTCCGTTTTACCATGCTCCATATATCATTCTATTTCAAAATAATAAAAAATTGAATGTCACAGCAGTAAGTTTACTTTACAGTTACTTTAATGCAAAGCATGCTGATAATACTGACAGAAGTACCTGAGTTACCAGAGCCTTATCTTTTGGTTAATAATGGGCCTGCTGCTTGTGTGTGCTGGTGCACGTTCACTTTTATTTCACTTATCTTGGAAGATCGTGTCAGTCTGCACCCAGAGGGTCCTGTTAACTTTGGTGATAACAAATATCAGAGAGAGTGAGAGAGAGACACCCACAGATTACATTTCTTGGCTTGATGTGAACGCTGATATGGGTTAAAAAAGAAAAAAAAACCACACCTAGTGCACACCTCTTGTGTCCACTAACTCTCTTGACAGGACACAAGAGGTGTGCATTGCAACTAATCCGAGATAAGTACATTAAATACAATAAAGAACAATGGCACACTTGCGGTACTCTCTGAGGACTGTGTCTTTTCTGCACGTTGCACACCTTAAGTATAATGCCTATTCTGTGCAGTGGGAATTCTATTTTATTGCCATAAATGACTCTGGGCTCCATCAGACAGCATAAATGTGCAAACAGTGGGAGGGGAGTGCAAGAGCTTGCCCTCTTACTCTTTTTTCTCAACTTCTCTCAAAATTTCCCTTTAAACTCTCTATCCCATGGCCATCTAAAACCAGTTAATATAAGTTTGAAACAAACATTTCTGTGTAATCACTAAAAATATAGAAAAGGTTTACACACAAAGAAGTTTGGTCCATAGACTCAGTCTTTCATCTCCGCACTTTAATTTAGACACTGGGGGACTAAAGGTCAGCCTACACCTTCATCATTGTGTAATTATTTAAATTTACTTTGCTCTGTATAGCATTATTGTTTTGTAATATTTGACAGTGATGAATGCCTTTTCTGAAGTTTGTGTATTTAATTCCCCAGTCCACAAGACAGACTACAAACAAAATTCCTTTGTTTGCCAACCTTGCGTATATTTTGAACCTCCCGATCACTGGGATATATGCACCAAACCGGAATAGTGAGTCTTGAGAGTTGGATGAGTGTTGCATGAATTCTTTCTTATTTACAGCGGGTGAAATAAGTATTGAACACGTCACCATTTTTCTCAGTAAATATATTTCCAAAGGTGCTATGGACATTTTCACCAGATGTTGGTAACAACCCAAGTAATCCATACATACAAAGAAACCAAAACAAATGAGCTAATTAAGTTTTGTGTAATAATGTGAAATGACACAGGGAAAAAGTATTGAACGCGCTTACTGATATTTATTTAATACTTTGTACAAAAGCCTTTGTTGGTAATGACAGCTTCAAGACGCCTCCTGAATGGAGAAACTAGTCGCATGCATTGCTCTGGTGTGATTTTGGCCCATTCTTCAGACAGTCTTCAAATCTTGAAGGTTCCGTGGGCCTCTTCTATGAATCTTGATCTTCAGTTCTTTCCATAGATTTTCAAT
>JAOVYW010002163.1:0-15395 GCA_025775045.1 Hiodon tergisus
AAGGTTCTGGAGTGGCCATCACAGTCTCCTGACCTTAATATCATCGAGCCACTCTGGGGAGATCTCAAACGTGTGGTCCATGCAAGATGACCAAAGACTTTGCATGACCTGGAGGCATTTCGCCAAGACGAATGGGCAGCTATACCACCTGCAAGAATTAGGGGCCTCATAGACAGCTATTACAAAAGACTGCATGCTGTCATTGATGCTGAAGGGGGCAATACACAGTATTAAGAACTAAGGCTATGCAGATTTTTGAACAGGGGTCATTTCATTTTTTTCTTTGTTGCCATGTTTTGTTTTCTGATTGTTTTCAACCTACAGTTGAATATGAATCCCATAAGAAATAAAAGAAATGTGTTTTGCTAGCTCACTAATGTTTTCTTTAAAAATGGCACATGTATTACCAATTCTCCAAGGGTATGCAATATATATATATTCTATATATATATATGTTTTTCCTATGAACCATGGAAAATTGCAAATTATTAATTGTAATCGATCCCTTAACATTTCTAACCTGTTAATATTTGACAGTGTTTATATTGTTTGACTGTTATGGTTGCATAGTTTTTACAGGTAGTCTAAACTGGGTCCATATGACAGATATTCTACTGAAGGAACATGATCAAAGGGATAATCTGCAACTTTTACATTTTGTGCAAGCGTCTCCTGATATGTGGTTTTCCACCATGTTGTTGCTTCATTGTTAGGGGAAGCTCTTTTATTAAAATTGTGTCTTTTTCAACTAGACCTACACAGCTTGACTAATGTAAAGATCTAGTTTTGATCAGTTTTTAAAGATTCTTATCAGTGTTAATTAAAATGTTAAATGTCAAGCTGAGCTTTATTGACAGTAATTATGGTTGTAGAAAACATTAGTAAAACCTTTGAGTACATTGTTGATGCTTGTGACATCCATATTTTATAACTCCAGAACAATACTGTATGCCTATCCTTATTAGCTACCTATAATCCCCCTCTTCTGTTCTGAAGTCTGTGATGTGAAGGTTCTTTTACATGACAACAGTTCAAATAAACCAAAGTTTATATCCTAAAACTGCCGGGAAGCTTGTGACTACGAAATGCTGGATCTCCACAAATGGTTCACCTACACTAAAATGGAGGAACTCTTCTCCCTTAACATAACAGATGCACAGTGCCTATACAAATAGTGACTTTGATATGAAAGAGACTTCTTCTGTTAATCAGTGTCAAACAAGTCAAATGAAGTTCACTATAATTCAATATTTTAAAATAAAATAAAATATATAAACATCTAAGGTGAATATTTTTTCTAGGCACTGTATGTTTCTTTTAAGTACATAATTCCCTCTTAAAATAAACATTCTTTAAAAAATAACTCATTTTGAATTAGGGTTCTTACCCTTGACCCCGACACCTACCATAGCAGAATACCTTTATAAAGAAGTGGAAGTGGGATGGGGGCTTCACCTAGTGCCGTGCAGGTGATAAGTATCCAAAAGATGCCCCTGTAAGTTCCTAGGACTTGTCTTTCTTCAGGCATTCAAAAACATGGCTGTGTCTTGGGGAACATTTAATAATGTAGCGTACCAAAACAGATTTAGTTTGTAGTTTTACACAAACATCAAAACTAATTCTACTTTTTATATTTGCATACATTACTTTGTTGTGACATCTGGACCAGAGCAATTCTGCCCAATTAAGCGACTGCCTGCAAAGTAAGTAAAAACACATATACTGTATACAAAATGCATATTAAAAAGACACAAACTACCATTTACTGAGCAACAAAAATACTATAATATTGTAAAGGAATTCTGGAAACAAATGGTACGATAAAATGGCCAATATACGTGGCACTACAGGATGATTGCTGTATTAGAAATCACGCAAAACCAAATAAAACTAGATGCTATTTGGGCATGTATAAAAAAAGCGAAGTACAAATTATTCTCGAAAGACGCGACTATCAATGGGAGACTGACGACAGTAATGACATTTCTTTTGACATTATGCAAATTCTTTTAGGGTTTGTAAAGATTTTTTCCAGCCTGTTCAAACCACGATATGTGATTTAGCTGAGCACTAGTTTTTTAGCTGTTCCCTTAGCTGTTGTCCTTCACGTAATGTCCATTCCTCTCTTAGTTTATCTTGCTGCTGAATCACGTGTGTGATTGTGGATTTTGGCACTCCAGTGATCTCTGCCAGTTGGCAATGACTAGTCTTAGAAGGCAGATTTGGTCGAGTAACGGAATTTAGTTAGCTAGTATCAAATCTATCTGTGACATCTTGTCAGGGGTCTGAAATTTTACTGATTGAAAAAGTGACTACTCTGCAGTGAACATAGTGGCTGCCACCACTCCACTGAAGTAACGGCCGCCACACCACAAGCAGCATAGCATCCCAAATAAGCGAAGGATCACACTCAGGAGTCAGGGCCTGTAACTCAGCTACTTCTGCCGATACCCCAGGGAGTGAGCCATGCTTCACTAACAGACCGCCTGGATTACAGACTCCCCATCCAGTGTGTCTATGACCCTCTACATAAAAAGATGACCCATCTACGTAAAAGGGTAATGCACCTAGCAAAGAAATGTTTTCAACCCTGGATTGTGGAAGTGGAGTGTATTCCACACAAACACGTGTAGCTCACCCCCATTGGATGAGGGCATTAAAGAGCCTTAGTTTAAAGCTGTAACCCTTTTCTGCGTCACTGATGGGAGAGTATTTCCCATTGATGTGTATTTCCTAGTGAGTCCATCGTGAAATATGAATTGCTGAAGCCTCCATGATCTTGTGTCAAAACAGCTGACATACAGTGCCCTCAATAATGTTTGGGACAAAGACATGTTTTTTCTTGATTTTCCTCTGTACAGTTTTACATTTGTAATCAAACAATTCTCAAGTGTTTAAGGTGCATATTCTCAGGTTTTATAAAACAATGTTTTCATACATTTTGGTTTCAACACCTAGAAACCAAAATTTAACACCTTTTATATATAGTCCCCCCATTTCAAGGCAATGTTTGGGACACAAGGATTCGCAGGTGTTTGTGGTTGTGTTTATGTGCTTTGTTGTGCAGAAGCAGGTATAAGAAACCTTTCAGATTCTAGTTTTCATTCTAGGCTTTTGATAACCTCTGGAGTGTGTTGTTGCCGTTTCTCATCATGAGGACCAGAATTGTGCCAATGAAAGTCAAGGAAGCCATTATAAGGCTAAGAAACACGAATAAAATGGTAAGAGACATTGGCTAAACTGTAGGCTTACCTACATCTACTATTTGGAATATTATTAAGAAGAAAGAGACCACTGGTGAGCATAGTAATTACAAAGGGACTGGTGGGCCAAGGAAGACCTTCACAGCTGATGACAGAAGGATTCTCACCATAATGAAGAAAATTCCACAAACACCTGCCCAACAGATCAGGAACACTATTCTGGAGGCAGGTGTGGATGTGTCAATGACTGTTGTCTGCAGGAGACTTCATGAACAGAAATAAAGAGGCTACATTGCAAGAACCAAACCACCAGTTAGCCAAAAAAACAGGATGGCCAGGTTACAGTTTGCCAAAAAGTACTTAAAATAGCGAGTAGAGTTCTGGAAAAAGCTGTTGTGGATAGATGAGACCAAGATTAACTTGTATCAGAGTAATGGCAAAAGCAAAGTATGAAGGTGTAAAGTAACTGCTCATATAGAAACATCTTAGCTGCTCAATTTCAAGCAAATTCCTTGAAACTCATTGGCCGGCGCTTTATCCTACAGCAAGACAATGATCTGAAACATACAACAATGCTAAAGCAACAAAAGTTTTTTTTTAAAGCTAAAAACTGGAAAATTATGGACAAGTCAGTCACCTGATCTGATTCTAATTAAGCATGCCCTTTATATGCTGAAGAAAAAACTTAAGGGGACTTCCCCCCGAAACAAGCAGGAACTGAAGATGGCTGCAGTACAGAAGATGCTCAGCACCTGGTGATATCTATGAGTGGCAAACTTCAAGCTGTCATTGCATGCAAAGGATATGCAACAAAGTATTAAATGTGACTACTTTTAGAGGAGAGTCTTTGTCCCAAACATTATGGAGGGCACAGTATGTCCATCATTCTCATGGACATGGAGGTTAAATGGGACCTCAGAATTGGGAAGACCTAGAGCTGGAGTAGAACATAGAGATTCTTTTATATAGTACATTTCATACAGTAACTGTGTTTCCCATCGCTGTCTAAAGGAACCACATACACTACGACAGTTCTGGTAAATATTATAGGCCTATGACAAACACTGCGTACAAGTGCCCAGCATGCTGTTAAGGATTTTTTCAGAATTGGGGAAGTAATTTCACGGAGTATCCAAAAAGGAACAGTCATCTTCCCCACGGTTATCAGCCCCACCATGTTCCCGATTCAATTAAAAATCTCTTTTGCATATTCATGAAAAGACCCTTTTCGCTTTTTATGTCTGTCCGCGTAAAGACTATACAATTTGTAACCATAATCAAGAGCTTCTTTTACAACTACTATAAATAAATCAAGCTGTTTTCATTGATCATATAGTCTGAGGACACTTTGCTTTGCACACAGTAAATAGGCAATATGCATGCAATTGGAACACTAATTTCCATTCAATAATATTTTGCCAGAACGAAGCGCTTGGTGAATCACGCTTTAACATTGGCATAGAAGATACATTTTTTTGCATATCAGTAGAGCTCTACTAACCCTAGCTTTCCTATTTTGCACTGAAGTTGCAATTGCTGCTGAGGAGACACAACGACAGGCAACCCTGCCTCCTCCGCATTTTCTGCTGGCACATACGCCCTTGATCCAGTGGCCCATGTGGATTTGCATTGGAGCTATCGGCTCTGTTGTATACCTCAATTCCTGATACACCCTCAGTGCATTAGGGGGAGAACTAGAAACCTCCATACATTGTTGCTGTTTCTGCAAACTCATTATTATTATTTTTATTTTCTATCTGTGATTTCCACTGCTGACAATGCAACATTTAACCATCACTCTGTTCCAGCATTTGTTTATAATTTAAAATGTCTAGACAAACAGCCATCTGTGTTTTTCACTTTTTCCTAAACATTTGGCTTGATCAGTGACATTAAAACACAGCACCAAGCACTTCTTTATCTTGTCACTAAACTGTTTACCATACGAAGAGTGTGCTACCTCTCTAATAAATTTGGGCAAGAATGCCCTACTATCTGCTTTACAAAGGAGTTTTCCGGAACCTGACCCTATTCTAGGGTTCTGGGAGCACAATAGTAGGTACAATAGAAGATACAGAGAACACACAACAACAGTTGAAATAACCCAAAGTTTATTTCACAAAATGGCCAGGAAGCTGGTGACTTAGAAATGCTGGATCTTAATAGATGGTTTATATACACTAAATGGAGAAACTCTCCTCCCTTAACGTCACAGATGTATGTTCCTTTTATGTACATAGATTCATCTTAAGATAAACATCCTTTAAAATGAGCCTAGCTCATTCTTGGACAAACTATACATCATGGTATTCCACTGCATCGGTTCCACACACCGGTTTCTCTCTTGTACTGACTATTAGGTCCGTATTAATCAGCTCGAAGTTGATAAATCTTGGCCCTAAATCCAAATTTAGGCTTAGGTTATATATTTTTATGCATTTGTTCATGCATTTTATTCTATTCATTTTAAAGAGTATAAGAAAAAAGAAAACAAATGCTAGTGTTTTTAAAAATGTACATCCCTTCATTTGGAATAAAAGCATTATTAAAATATTTAGCTTTCCTTGCCAACCTGAATACCTCATTCTACAGTAACACGCTAAATGACAAAAAATTCTAAAAAGCAGTTGAATTAAGCCTATGGTAATTGTTATAAGGAAGTGTCTGAAAATAAAAAATAAAAAAAGTTTTATTTATTTTTGAATCTTTAATGGGGACTGACTGATGAGTCACCTGGAATCAAACCATTACCATTTTAAATTTTCAGTTAAAGTTTTACTGAATCACTAGACAAGAATAATGATTATTGATAATTGTATTATTATATCTTACTAATGCGTAAGTTCTTCGAATAATAGTTAAAGATGGCTTTAATACAGACAACACGGAGGACAACACATGGGCAAGATGGTGGACAAAGGAATTTAAGTGAGATGAAGACAAAATGGCAGAGGGGTAGTTCAGTTGTCGTAAAACGTGTCTCGAGAATCTACGAGAGTGCTATTACTATCTAGGAAAGGCTAGATCGCACGTGAAACAAGGGGATTAGCTGAATGGCAAAAACCTTTCTTGCATACATTACTTTACTCAATTGTTAAATAAACCCACATAGCGTTCGCGTAGACCAACATTTCTTTCGCACCACAAATATGCACTCACACTAACACGGGAGGCACAAAGCTACAGAGCACATGGATTCTCCTCTCTAAACGCATGTATTGCAGAATAGACATTGGAATCAGACTTTGAAAATATTGACTAAATACAATAAAACAAGTAAAATTCGCAGATGCCACAGCTTTCTTTTTAGCTATCATGAGATACGAGTCGCCATCCGCTGAAAAACAGAAGACTTTCCTTCCCTGGTTAGCTCCTGCGGGATTATGCTTGGTAGCCCCTACTAGTCACCGTCACTTCGTCGTGGCGAAGGGGAATTCGTCCAAGTCGTCTGGGACATTCTTCCGGATAGAATTAGCTCAGTCCTGGGGAACACACACCCACATTTTGGTTTGTGTCTTCAGATCTCAAAACCCGGGATCAATGGCCTGTCATGTGGCAGGCTTAGAGCTCAGTTGCAGCTCTCTCTTCACTTCTCTGCTCTGTCACTTCTTAGGAGCTATGTCAGGAGAGAAGAGAGCAAGAGAATATCGGGTCTCTGCTTAAGGAAATAATGTGGTTTAAGACCTGCTAATGGCTCTCTGCTTGAGTTGAAAGTGCCGCCTGGGGGGCGATGTTTGATGATGTCATCCCATGGTGCCGGAGAGAGGGAAATGTAGTTTGTTTGGACTATGCATGGTCCCTACACAAAGTTTAACCTAACAAAACAGCCAATTTACTATATCAAATTATCATGAGAGAAAATAGTCTTGTAGTCTTGAAAAAATAAAATGTAATCTTCTGCTAAACGTGTATTGCACAGCATTTCTATTAATTTCTCAACACTTAATTGCTACACCGAAATACAAAAATCATAAATATTTTCTTTATGAAGGGGTGTGCTTAGGGTAGCAAGGTCACATTATATGCAATATCTCTTTAAACCTCTTTTCCTGCACTCTTTGGAGGAAGCCATTTTGTGATCTTCCAGTTGTTCTTATAGAATAATATCTGCTTATTCCTCCGTAACTGAACAATTAAATATTAAATCTTTGTTTGTTTGATTTTTATCTATTATTTATCTATTATTTCATAGTAAATTGAAAAAAATGTGTAAGCTACAACATTTTACAATAATATTAATGCAATGTAGAATTTTACAATATTATTGTAAAAAAAAATCTTAGTCCAATTGGCTACCTTAAGCACTTTCCTAAAAAAAAAAAAAAAGGTTTTTGCATGACTGTAACTGTAATATAGAGCAATTTGTTGTTTTTAAAATATTATGGCTATAACAAACAGTATCTTACATATTATAGTTATTGTAGTAGCACTACTCCTGTAGAGATTACAGTAATGTTGTAACGAATGGCACAACCCGTAATTCGAAGCAAGGGGTTGGACAGAATCTATCGTTACCATGATGAGGAAACAAATAGCGGGAACCATAAAATAGATTGCCTATAGAAATGTATCTTTCTCTCCCCTTGGTTTCCACCAACGCAGTCCTGCGGGGGAGATGGTGTTCCCTCCTATGAGTGATCAACCTTTCAAAGTCTCTAGTACCTGTCTGCCTTTATTCGCTTTCAGTAGATTAAGTCAGTGGAGATTGAACTGTTTCCTCCAGGTGGCTGGACTTGGGTCGGCCACCCTAGCTAGGCAGCTTCCCCCTGTCAGTTTCCCCCTGACAGTAATGATCAATACTGCATAATCGACTGCTTTGGATTCCAGGTTGGCACAACCAGACCTGTGAAGAAATGTTATAGTATAGTTTGCGACTCACTGCTATTTTTAGAGAAAAGACATAAGTGCGCAAAAGTGCGCTTCAGTTTATTCTTGATTCTTACTGTCAGGACTACACTGGAGATGATACCCCATCTTCGCAGAAATGTGCAGTTTTTTTTCAGGAATTTACCAAGAGTCATACATTCAAACTAATTTTATTTTTTAGGATGTGAGGCAAGTTCGCAAGCATTTCAACTAAATTTGTCAGTTTAATATCCTGATATACAGAGTGACTGGCAGCAATTTCCATTCCAACATTTTTTAGAGAGTAGAGTAACAAGCTGTGAACCAGTGAATATTTTTTTTTTTGACAATTTCAAGTAATGTTGGAATAATGTCATTGCAATTTTGTAATGATTAATTAGTCTTTAATGATACACTCCTAAAGTCTTAGGCACCCTAGCTTTTTACATAAATTAAGCCTTTGATGTTTATTGTTTCTCTTCTGCGTTAGTGTCTGTAGAAAAAGAGCAATTTTTTAAACTTCATGAGCCTTAAGAGAATTGAGGCAGTTTTAAAGGAAAAGGGTGGTCACTCCAGGTATTGATTTCTATTTTATGTTTTTCGTTTTTTTTACTGTTTACTGTACTTCATAATATTTTTTTTAATATTTAGAAACTTTTAATTTAATTATTTTTGCATCCAAGCATCCAAGCTTTACACAACGACGTCCGAGGGATTGTTACATTACACACACACACACACACACACACACACACACACACACACACACACACACACATATAGGCTGCTTGTTTATATTCTTCAGTTAGTTCAGAGTTAACAGACACAGTCTGATTGTTATAGACCATGGTGTGTAATTTTGTCTAAGTGTGTATCCATCATATAGCATTATTAATAAAATGTGTACATCCAAGCAAGCAGTGTTCATTTATTGGTTCAGTTTGTTTCAATATTTATAATAGAAAAAATATTATTTGAATGAGTTTAATGGAATTAAAACACTTCTACAAAAAGGCAACATAACCCAATGCACCTTCCTCCAAAATATTTTTTGCTAAAATTATTTTCAGTCATAATTTTTAAATCCTTTTAGCTTGAGAAAATACTTATCTGGCCGTTTTGCTTGGTTCTGTAATAAAGTGTGCATTGAAGGTATCTGAAGATTCTTGTTTGCATACTTGTGGCAACTGACAATTACAAAGACACCAATGAGTTTGTGGCAAGAAAAGTCTAATTTCACAAGATTCCTCAACGACTATTACCTCTTTTTCGGGGAGGAAATCACTTTTGTCTTGACAACTTGTTCTTGCCAGTCCATTCAATTTTATCAATTACATTCAAAATCAAGAATAGCCAGAATTAAAAAAAATATACTAGTCAAGTTTTTGATTCAGTACCTTTTCTGCACTGGCATAATCTAAATTATGTGTCTACAATATCTGAAGATTTGTTTGTGATTTGTATTAGGTTATGATGTTTTCACATAAAAAAGCTGATGAAGATGTTACTACTGTTCATCTGCTTCAAGAAAAATCTTCTTATTGCATGTTAACAGTGGTTTTGAATATAGTCGCTATCATCAAATATACTTAAAATTTCAAAAGACACATTCCCTATACCTATCAATCACACAAAACAATAGAAATAACGTATCATTAAAAACATGGAATCCTATGCTCTTTCAATAAAGCATTTCTTTTTGTTGGCACATTTTTACTTTACGGTCACCATAAAAAAAAGAATTGGGAAGAGTTAATCCCATGTATTTAGGAAAGTTTACAAAGGATGTTTCTTTTATGATACATTATCTAGAAGCTGATCAAATCTACAAAGTTTGGAGGCAGTTATATCAGGCTGACACAAGAGGCCACTCAATATTAAGAGATAAATACTTTCTAGCACCTTCCAATGGTCCTGAGCACAGAATAATATGCTGGAGTGTTAAACGAGCACATTACATTAACTATTGCGCGAATGAGTCTCAATGAGTTACATCACTCGGTCTTGGCACAAAACAACTGCCAAAGACCATAAGCTTGAAGTTAGGAAGGATGACCCCTGATATGATTAGCCATAGAAATTCCCTGCACGCTCTAAAAAGTCACTACTTCATTATCAGGAGTCTTCGGATGTCTAGGGGGCTTTTGAAGAGTTACTGGGAACCATCTAACAGTGAGCCCTGACCAATAAAACTGCATGCCAAAAAACACCCCATAGGGAATAGAACAAAAATAGCTATTGAAAGCTGCTCTCCACTCAGTGAAAGTAGTATTGTTTTGGCCTTTTTGGTGGCATCAGCAGGGGAAGTCTCCCAAATGGCTCATGCTGATGGCTAGGTCAGATCACGTGCCACTTCATGCTACTAAGGGATCGAGGGGAAAAAGGAAAACTAAAGGAGAACTTAAAATGGCACACTGGAGCTTTGAAGTCAAAGAAAGCCACCTCATCGATCATTAATTTAAAGGGTTCCCCCCTGCTTTCTTCCCCCCCTTTTTAAATGGACTCAACGTTCTTGCCTTCTTTATAGCCGTAATGAATCTGTTACTTGCTAGCCCACTCTTCAAAATTAAAAGGCATAACACCAAATTTTGGTCCATTTGCATCCCTAAACTCCATGAAACCGAATTTCTGGAAAAAGATATTACTGATGTCCTGGAAATCTACATTTTGGAAATTATTATTATTTTTAACTAGATTGAAAGCACTAATGTTCTCTGATTTATCATTATCTCTAAAGTTAAGTTGCCATGTGAAAAACCCTTATGTACATTGGTTATTTTGAAAATAAAGCCGTGTTCTATTCTATTCTATTCTATAGTCCTGAAGTTTATTTTATTTTTCATGACACCAGCAATTTTAGGGATTGATGATGAAAAATTTTCTTTAAGAAAGATTCAAGATTCAGTGAGAGTATAATATGATTATAAACATATTAGATGTTAGACTCCTTAATTAAACCCTATTAATACACCCATATCCATAGAGGCCTTTACTTCCATACATTAATCTTACAAACCTGAATTAAACAAAAAAAGTACTTAACATTTTTAAGCCTCCTCAAGTGCGGTCACATGTTTATGTAGGAAAAGCAGAAATACAGTATAAATATGAAGATGAAGTCAAAGAAAAAGATTCTAATAATCCATGTTTTATTGCTTCATAAGTGTTTAATGACCTGTAAAATCAGGTACATAAACTTCCTCTAATAAAGGATAACAGCAGGGAATAAAGTTCTGAAAAAACTTACTACATTAAAAATATTTTTGCACAAACGAGAATTACTAAAATGGCATTTAAAAATTAATAAATGAATAAACGTGTCAGTTTTGGAAGGTATAATATGAATTACTCACCTACCCCCAATAATTTATGAATTAATCACAACAAAGAAAATGTAAATATTATAATCAAGAAATATTAAGATTACTCCATGAAAAATGATGCACACACTTAATGTACTTTTTGTCCATCACTCTTTGTAACAGAGTTAAAAACCTCAAAAAAGCTAATTGGAGTCAGGTTTTAGCACACCTGGAGTCTCGTTAAGAAAATGAATTTGGAGGTGTGGACAACAGATACTTTGACTGATAAAACCCAAGGATAACTTCCAAAGAGATACAAGCTGAACTCCATGGTGAAATCTCAAGACTATCAAGGGCTGAGTCTATCCACTAAATAGTGCACTATTTAGGGTGTCGGCCATTTTGTAGTGGTGTCCGAATTCATTCCCTACATCTCGTTCCCTTTGTTCACTCATTCTTACCCACAATGCAATCTGATTTCGAGTGTACATGTGTACTCGTTCGACCCCTATTTCCCATAATCCATCGTGGATTTGGGTCGAGGACTCTGACAAGAAGAACCCTGCGAAAATGTGTGCTCGTGCACTTGTGTTAGATTTTGTTGGTAGTTTACTTCTATATATATATATATAATTTATTTATTATGATTCATTTTTTTATTAATGCAAAAATAAAACAGAGAATGCCTGGGGTATGCACAGTAAATCATTTTGACTTCATATTATAAAATGATATTTTTATTAAATTCATGAAACCACACAGGTGAAATGTTCATAACAAAATTCTGCGACAGCTCCGGAGTGCTCTCAGACGCAGGGAATTTACGTCAGCGTCTGAAATTGCTCACTCATTTTCATTCACTGCTGAAATTTAGTGGACTCACTGCCATTCACTATATAGGGAATAGTGAATGAGTGAACGAGTGAGCGATTTCAGACACAGCTAAGGTATTCTGGAGCGAAACATACTGCCGGTGTCAGAAAGCTCTGTCTCAGTCGCAGGTCATGGGTCCTCCAACAGAATAATGACCCAAAACACACAGCTAAACGCACCCAAGAACGGATAAGATCAAAACCTTAGACTGTTCTGAAGTGGCCTTCCATGAGTCGTGGTCTGAATCCTATCGAACATTTATGGGAAGAGCTGAAACTTGCAGTCTGGAGAAGGCACCCATCAAACCTGAGACAGCTGGAGCAGTTTGCTCAGGAAGAGTGGGTCAAACTTCCTGTTAACAGGTGCAGAAGTCTTATTGAGAGCTACAGAAAATGTTTGAGTGCAGTGATTGCCTCTAAAGGTTGTGCAACAAAATATTAGGTTGAGGGTCCCATCCTTTTTGTCCTTGCCATTTTCATTTGTTGTATTATTTACAGTATTATGTTGAAAAACTAAATCAAAAGCAATCTGATTTCTCTTAAGTATGGAATAAACAATGGTGGATGGCACTTACTTTTGTCAATTTCAAGTTATTTTAGAGGAAATAGTGCATTCTTTGTTTTTTGTGGATTTAACCACGTCTGTACCTCAGTGACGTAGCCAGTGGAACCAGGTAAAACATACAGGGCAGAGTTTAGGCTAAGCTGAGCCGAAAACCTCTTTATTATTTAATACCTAATAACTCACAGCAACAATGTGCTTCCTAACAAAAGAATCCTTAACCCCTGGCTTTTCAGTCTTATTTCTGAAGACGAGGCTGAATTTTGACATACCCAAAATAAAAATAAAACACTTTAAGTGTTACTGAGTGTTACAATGAGTAACACCAGCTCAAACACAGTGGAAATTGCAAATTTTCATCCTCGCCTAAAATAAAGAAATCTGAGTGTAGACAGTTACCTGTGGCTGTGGTATTTATATAACAATTTAGGTAGAAGAACATATTCAAACCAAACAACTTTAAACTTTGTAAATAGTTTACTTTTTGAAGGGTTGTTTTCTGGTAAAGTTTGTACAAATATTAAGTATTGAGAAAATATTTTTTGCACATAGATCCAGAACTGTTTACATAAAACTATTTACAATTGTTGCACATTGATGCTAGCAGAAGTCATTGCCTCAAAGATTATTCAGATTGTACCAGGAATTACAGCAATTGCGGTGGAATGACTCCTCATCTGATGAAGGGATAATCCACAGCACGTGTAAAAAAAATCATAGTAAACATCCATTAGCCATCTTATTTACCGATACACTGATTGAGGTGCAGTGACTGCAATTTTAATCAAAACCCCATCATCAGGTCTCCACTCTGATGCAAATAAACCCCTATTGTCTTCCACCACCCCCAGTTTCCGGTGACTACTCCAAGTAAACAGCTTTGTATAGACTTCTCACTGTTTATTACACTGCAAAATAGCATTCATGAATACAAAGTAATACAATGGCAGGCTGGAAAATTGTTTATAGTACTATATAAATCATATTATTGAATTTTTTTAATTGGCGTAATGAAGGTACGTACCAAGCTATATCTGCATAACGTCAGCTTTATAACTTATACATCAAACATATCCCACAAATTCACATGCCACTTTTAGTATGAAAAAAATAAAATAACCAAGCCTACTCCCTATTCATAAAACACATTGAATAATAAATTTATACATTTTTGCTACAATGGTAAGTCAATGCTTAGTCAATGCTACTGAGCGTCCAAACAGTCAAATAACATTTGAACTTTGTACTACCTGCTCTGCACTCTTTTTTTGCAAATAACCTTTTGCAGTTTCTACATAACCATTTCCTGTGTTTAACCGTACCGTATGTACTACTTGTTGATTTATGATTTATTTATAAGTTTTTATGTTATTTTGTCATTCACTGCTGTAGTGAAGCAATTTCCCCATGTGGGATAAATATAGTATCTACCTATCTATCTATCTTATAACTGAAAACCACCTGGGGTAAGTAGGCAGACTAGTCCATTTTCTTAGAAACAGGTACAGTAGAGAAGGTAGTGCAGGGTCCAATTAAAACACTCACATTGACCATTGCCAGCCAGATGGCATGGAGTGGAGTCTTATCAACTCCATAAATATTGCATAGCTGCCAGTTAAGGGAACCCTCAAAATTACATCCCTGATCTGAATGCAAGTACACTATATTCAATTCAATTTAAAAATCCTTTATTAATCCCACAAAGGGGAAATTCAGTGTTACAGCAGCAAAAGATGCTGTAAAAATTGCACAAAGTGCAAGTACAAAAAAACATACACTCTAAATAAAACAAACAGTAATTAAATAAAAATAAAAATAAAAATAAAGAAAATAATAAACAATTATATTTACAGGGTTGAGAAAATAATAAACAATTATATTTGCAGTATTGACACAATCGATAGTCTACTGGGAGCGGTGCTGATTGTAGAGTCTGACAGCCCCAGGAAGGAAAGACCTGTGGTATCTCTCCTTGACACAGCGCGGGTGCAGCAGCCTATCACTGAAGGAGCTCCCCAGTGTTTTCAGAGTATCCTGTATAGGGTGGGGTGAGTTCTCCATCATGGAGGATAATTTAGCCACTATCCTCCTCTCTCCCACCACATCCACAAGGTCAAGGGGGCCTCCCAGAACAGAGCTGTCCTTCCTAATCAGCCTATCAAGTCTCCTCCTAATCTGCTACCGCAATGCCTGTGCCCCAGCAGACCACTCCATAGAAAATGGCTGATGCCACTTTTCTGTTCCAGCATGACTATGCCCCAGTGCACAAAGCAAGGTCCATAAAGGGATGGTTGGATGAGTTTGGTGTGGAAGAACTTGACTAACCTGCACAGTGCCCTGACCTCAACCTTATCGAACACCTTTGGGTTGAACTAGAACGGAGTTGGCAGGCCAGGTCCTCTCATTCAACATCAGTGTCTGACCTCACAAATGCTCTTCTGGAAGAATGGCAAAAATTCCAACAGACACATTCCAAAATCTTGTAGAAAGCCTTCCCAGAAGAGTGGAAGCTGTTATAGCTGCAATGGGGGACTAACTCGGTATTAATGCCTATGGATTTAGAATGGGATGTCATAAAAGCTCCTGTAGGTGTAATGTGTAGGTGTCCCAA
>JAOVYW010002165.1:0-15394 GCA_025775045.1 Hiodon tergisus
ATATTCTCCCCTGCTCTAGTACAAAGTTGGGGCATTGATCCTGCTAATTTCTAACACAAAAAAACCCCAAGGTCTTTTGCTGAGGTGGTCTATTGTGTTTATAGGTGTTTATATTGTGTTTTTTGGTTTTGTCCTGGGTCTCCCACAACCAAATTTTAGCTTAAAACAAGGTCTATACTCCTCACACAATGTTGCTGCTTACTGACTCAACCTTCCACAAAACAGAGCTTAGTGAATTCATGCAGTGAGTTGTATTACAGAGACAAAACCAAAGGTCTCATCTACAACTAACTACAATAATAACACAGACACAGAAGAAGAAAAAACAGAATGCATCTGATATCAGAACTGGGTAAAGGAGAAAATCTGACATGCCACCGCTATTTTTAGATTATGCATGTATGCGCCAAAAAAGTATTTTTAATAGGCTCCCGTTGGAATATAGAAATCCTCCAGAGTGAAGCCTTGAACGGTTGAGTAAAACACAGCGGCTGGCATTTCAAAGCAAAGCCCCTACTCTCTCTTTTCGCTACCGTCTCTGTGATGTCCATGCTAGCTAGCCTTGCAATAGACCTGACTCCTCACTGTGCCTTTTCTCACCCACTACCAGGAGGGTTAACGTACAGCTAAATTGTCTCTTCCAAACCAGAGGCTTCTCCCTGGAGCAGCTGTTAGCTATTGGTTGCTATGGGACATACAGAGGACTCATACAGCTCATTTGGTCCACTGGCTGCAGGTGCTGGACAGATGCGATGTGTTTTAGTTCAGGTCATTTATTTCAACACTAAAAGATATATGATGAGAGCAATGACAATACAAGGTCTCATTATATAACAAGTGTAGTTTCTGTACAGGTAACGTGCAAAAAATGTATTAATTGAATTATTGAAATTATCATCATGTCCTAGTCTTGTTGCTTTAGAATCATGATTTCAGACTGTTTTCAAATCTTATCCCATGAGATACTTGTGTGAATGGTGAGGATAGTGATTTGCGTTCCCTGCATTTTATTTAAACCCGCTTTGGCTGCATCCGATCAGTTTTCGGTGAGAAATCTTTTAAATGGATTCATGCCCTCTCTTGCTGGATTTGTGTGTCTGGCTCACATTGCCAGGCAACAGAGTAATGAGACTATTCTGGGAGAGGGGTTGTGGAGTCAGTCCCTATTCGCCCCCCCCCCTCCCCCCCCAGTCATTTAATTATTCGAGCGGGAGTGGAAGAAAACCAACAACGCTCACAAAGTCTGTGTGTTTATCCAGCGTGTTTCACATTTCACATGCAGCTTGTCCTACATTTCTCTATTCGAGGTGTTATGTCCTAGCCCCATCACACCTGGGAGTCTCACAACTAGAGCTCAAACAACTGACAGGACTGGGAATTAAACCATTTCTTCAGGAAGCGTTTTGCCAACCCAAATGTCAAAGAATAAACTATATAAATATTTATTTGAGATATTACATTCCCCCATTTCTGTGGTCAGGGATAGCATTATTTAAAGTGTAATGGTCCAATTAAATACGGCATTTACAGGACTGCCAAAAACCTACCTGTAAAGGGAAACCTGCAACCTCAGACAAATGGGAATTTCAGATAGTAAAAAGAGGATGAAATGGAACTACCACATTCCTGAATCCTGAATGTAGGAGGACTATCTTCTGTACAGTGTGCCCCAACTTTATGTAGTGCGATAAACATTAACCTAAAAAAAAAAGATTTATGGTGGAGGCTTTTTCAATGGTTTTAGTGTTATACCATGGGGCATGTGTTTGTGTGTGTGTGTGCATGTGTGTTGTTGATGGCAATTTTCTTACCACTTCAGGCAGCAGTTTGGTGGCCAGGTCATGTATAGCCTTTCCCAAAATGCACAGGGAGGACAGGATGAATACCACCCCCAGTATCACGCACGCTCTGTAGAAAAAAACAAAAATTATGTAAAAGTGTAAAGTAATGAGCATCCTCCGGATGCGTAAATGCTATAACTCAACCAATCAATCCATCTGGCATCAGTCTGGCATACCATCCGTTGTCATTAAATTGTTACAGAGCTCTTCAGAGAGCACTTTGCAGAAAAATGAGATTGCAAAGTCCACTTATGTTTCAATTTCCACTTAGAATCTACTTTTTTACAACCTGCGCTCAGATCAATAGGGTCAATTTGTCCAAATAGATTAAATTATTCCAGTCTAGTGCGAACCAGGATTGTCACACATAAGCAACCTGAGGACACCTCACTCCTGGCCTGACCAAGTCAGTACATTAATGACCCCACACTCCCGTTTAAATCATCAGCTTGCTCCACCTCAGTGCTCTCCAGGTCACAATTGGCATGAGCTTGATTCGTACCAGCGCACTGGGCTCAGTTCGCCGTTGCTGACAGAGCCACTTGATGAGGCTTGATGAAATGCTACCAAAGATAATAGAGGATTACAAGGGCCTCTTCAGATTCCCTCCTCATTTTTTCGTGGTCCTGAGACGTTTCTCTGGGACGTAACACAGGAAGATAAACCCTGGAATTGCAATCTTATGGTGAACATGTCAGGTTCACTTTTGAGGTCACACTACCTGTGGTCCTATTGATCTGAACTGTGGCAATGTGTCATCAGGAAGAAATTATATTCTGCAATGCCCTTGTTTGTTGGCTGTGGTGGCAAATCTATTTGGCAAAAAAGTATATTTAATTAATCTTTAATAGAACTAAATGCTGTATGGATCGTTTCCCTCTGGGTACTGCACACTTGAAGAGTGTTTGTAAAAAGGAAAATTACCTAATCAAACAAGCCTAAAAAAATAAAACCAGAAAAACCTCAACTAAGACAGTCACATGAAGCCACTCATCTGAAAAACTGAAGCCTGTACATACACAGTACATATTTATTGTTATTATCTCTTTACTTATCTGCATTTCACCTCACCCTGAGCTAACTGTGAGTTCAAAATATACTTAACCTTGCCATCCACCCTGGAGGTAAATGCAAAGATATGTGCACACAAGCACACCTAAGTACCTACACACACACAAGGAAAGCCCCCCCACACACACACACACACACACACACGCCCTAGAACAAAAGCTTATACTTTTTTATAGAACGTAGTACTTATTCCAGAGTCCCCTGAACAAACCTGTTTACCACATTTACAGCCACAGGGACACTAAGCAGGGCCCACGGAGGCAGTGAGAGCAGGTGTACATGATGCGCATCAGCCCGTCTTTGCCAAGCCCCCATGGGGAGGATGGCCAGGGGAAGGTCGCTAGGCAACCAGGAGCAGAGGCTGCTAGGTGCGCTGGAGAAGCTGGAGAGCCCTGGCCCCACAGGTGTATTAGTGTGGCAGGCAGATGCGGCATCAGTGGGGTGTGGAGTGGGGTGGAGAGGGGTGGAGTGGGTGGAGTGGGTGGAGTGGGGTGGGGTGTGGAGCGGGGTGGAGTGAGGTGGAGCGGGGTGGAGTGAGGTGGAGCGAGGTGAAGTGGGGTGGGGCGTGGAGTGGGGTGGAGTGGGGTGGAGTGGGGTGGAGCGGGGTGGAGTGGGGTGGAGTTGGGGGGTGCTGATGAGACACTGTGGGGTCCACAGCTGGGTTCCAGAAAAAGTGCCACAGAAAATCATCCTGAAACATGCCTCCTTTCTACCCTTTTTAAATGAAGTAGCACCCAGTAAATAGAGGTTGCTGTAATCTGTTGGCAGAATTTAGATATTGGCTCATTATCCTCCACAAATCCGGAAAATGTTTTAGCCCATGCTTAAAACAGCCACTGATGGCCTTCTGAGTGACAGGGGTTACGATGTAAGATCCTACAATCTTCTTCCTTCTGGCTTCACCTCTTGTTACTGGTATGTCCTCGCTACTTTGTGTGGATCCTGTCCTCCCAGTAGGGGCAGAGTTTTCCTGGGTCTCCCCACTCTTTATAGTCAGAACACGGTCTCTCAGTTGCAGAATTGAAGTCCTCGCTTTGCTGTTGTAATAACTTTTTCTTGAGGACTTTTGGCAGTTTTGCATGGCATGTTCAGTTTTGCATGCTTCCTCCATGCTCTCTTAACATACTTACAACCTTGGTGGTCTCCCGTTAAGGATAAATGAAGATATTACCACACAAGTGTGGTAAGTCTGCATACAGCAGTTTATTCAGTGACTCCTCACAGTTTCTGCTTCTCAGTGAGAGTTTTCAGCATTTGCAGAGTGTTCTATCAAAATGTTCCACTTAGCCATTCCCCTCGAGATGGTATGGGTTGCCTTGGATCCCGCACTTCCTTAGCTGTGAAAAAAGCTGATTTTAACTCTGTACTGTTGTATTCTGACAGAAAACCCAAACTTTAGGGGAGAGTCATTTAATATTCTGTCAGCAGCTGCTTTGCCGTTTGTATGCAGTAGCATACATTTGTGTTGAAACGGGTAAATGGGTGTGGAAGTAAAAGGATGTACATGCATGCGTAACAAGTCAAAGAAGGCACTGGGCACTTCAAACAGGTAATACTGGAGTAGGCAGTCGTCACAGACTAAAAACTATTCAGGGAAGCCTTGTGCAAATTCTGCTAGCGGAAATGTTTTTTGGCCGCAAATTATGCTGTAGCAGACGGGACTCCCAGATCTCACGCACATGATTTCACATTACGATTTTCAATAAACAGCAAGGAGGAGCAGTTTCATTTTCACAATTATTAAGTTATTACCTTAAAAGTGTAGTTGCAAACTAATGAGCCCACTACACTGATCATTTGTATAAGCGTGCCACGGAGTATAAGTATGATAATCCATTCAGAGCTGTGAGGTTACAGGAAAATTAACCACTTCACCTCAGGCCCTCCCATTGTGGTTTATTTTCTTGTATCCGCACAGTTTGTTCTGGATTATTACTTCCTTAAGAGCTGCATCTGTATTCAACAATATGTCCTAACAACCGTCCTTTTAGGTATCTTAACATTATCTTTTCTGCTCCTCAAATTCACTGATTAGATCTATTAGGTTTAGGGTTCATTTAGGTTTTCTTTAAGACTTATGCTGCGACATAAGGTAGTTGGTGTTCTTTACAGCGTTCATCAATGATACACACTTGGGACCCTGTATCCCACAATGCTTCTGTGTTCTCTGTCTATTAAACACAATCCTGTTTCCCCACTCGGGCAGTGACCTCAGAAGGTTGATTTTCCTGAAAATGAGCTCACCAAAAGTACGCTGGCACCCATTGGAACACCCATGGGATCCTTTTCCATGAAGAAGTCAGGCGTGAATTGCTCTTCCACAGTTGTTGGATGATTGAGACATGACACAGTCCTCAGGTACTCCGTGTTTAAAAGCTGTTCCTGCACCCTGCTTGAAAATGCATTATGCTTCCACACCTGTAAAAAGGGTCCCAGTGCACTCCTGAACTCCTGAATCGGAAACACAACTTTGCAGAGACCGGACCCAAAAAACAGACCTAAAGCTGAAGGTCTGAAGGTATCACCAGGCTGCACGGAGTTCACAGTCATAGTCAGCGGACTTAGTGTTTTTGTGTGGCCTTCACGCTCCATTGCAACATGCTTTTTAAAGAACAGGTCATCCTTACTGTTGACGATTTGAAGAAAAGGCTGCATATCACATCCAATGTTGTCATTCTGCAGTCCGGTCAACGCTGCATGAAGGAACGTACGGCTTTGTTATACTTCTCTACTTCGAGAGATGAACATCTGAAAATCTTTTATCTCAAATCCAGAGCATGAATGAGGATATTTTGTGGTGTTTACTTGCCTGTTGAGGCCTCTGGTGTTTGCTCCTTGTATAACTTAGTTGAAGCCCTGGAAAAAATCTAAAAATGAATTACTGCATCAATATTTTCAGAATAAGGGTAGCTCTTTTTCAGGCAATTTTCTTTTTGTCATGCAAGACTGGAACAGGCTAATCAGTCCTTTTGCCCTAGCTCACCAATTTGACGTGCAATTCCAAATTCACTTTGCCATAATGAGCTAAATTCTTCTCTGTTGTGTTATTAGGCAAGGTTTCATTTGTGTTGCCTCTGTTGCTTGAAAGGTCCTCAATTCTCAACTTCCTGCCGCAGACTGGATATTAATTTCTATTGAGGGTGTTTCAATACAGGAGGTTCAGCTCTGACTGGAGGAGAAGTGCGTCCCTCTCGACGACACTGCAAGCCTGCAGGCATTCGGGAATCCCATACACAACAACACTTTCTGTTCTGTCCCTTCAATTAGGAGGGAGGTCAATCTGAGATTATTCTGCATCAGACTGTGCAGAGTGATGCGAAAGAGGTACCAGTACCAACTTCAGGCAGGTTAACACTTTTACTGCACTCCCTATAAAGGATATCCGTAGTCACCGGGGCTTGTGATAAACTGAGGCTTTATTATGATAGCAATGAAATATTTTATTTGGTATTCACCTCGTCTCAATGTATTATTAGAAAGCATCTGGTGCCTTCTCTTGGGTTGCATTATTTATGCATTACTGCCTAAATTAAGGAGCTATGAAGTATATATGAAATTCTGATGCAGGTATAAAAGTTAGTGCACGTATGTGGTTGGAATATGGTGCGGTGCTCGGTGAGAAGGATGCTGAGTCATCTTAAGCCTTGGACGTTAACATACAAGTTTGAATAGGTAGGATTGTTGAGTTCAAGTGTGCGGGTGAAACCCCGCCTATCGTTTCTTTAAGGTCCATAGAACTGGCATTGGACTGTTTGTGCCGGAGAACATCAATGGGATTCAGAAAAGCGCTCAAACAGGACTGCGCTGACTGCTAATGTTCTTACCCCAGTCAACAGGCCTGTTTTTAGCAATGGATGCTGCCATTCAGAGAATAACCGCAGCATTCAGAAAGTCAGTGATTTCAACAATCAGCGATTATTGTCCAAAGCGGATGAATGTGCGTTTGTTAAAGGGGACACAAGAGAGTGTGCCTGAGCAGACTGCAGCCTCTCTTTAAGGACTTAAACTGAGCAAGATTGACGTTTGGTTTGGTAATGCAGAAAACAAAACAAAGAAAGGTTCGGACAGGCTGAAAAGTACAATATACGCTGAAGCAAGACAAGCCCTGGCTAGGCTCAGGTCTGTGCAGCCAGCAGGTTGCTGCCATTCATCGCCACGGCGATCCGAATCAGGGCATCCCATGGGGCCATGGCCAACCTCGATGGCTGAAGCTGCTCAGGATACAGGAGGCTGTCAGGGAGGAACCCCCTGGGAGCCCGGCGAGATTGCATCAGTGCCCTGCCTTGTCTGTTGTCTCTCCCAGCGCAGGGCACACAAAGGCCTGTCCGCCCTTTACCCAGCTCCTCTTCCCCGCTCTCAGAAAAAGCATATATAAGAGCAGCTCACTGTCGGCCCCCGGCCTGCGCCTGGCAGACACAAAGGGCAGCCTGTCTGGGTGGCCTCCTCTTCTACAAAGCCTGGCATAAAGTGGATCCACCAGGGACCATCACGGGGCCGGCTGTCTGGAACGTCTCCACCGTGACGACCTGCCTGGGGGGAAACCGTGGTGCGGCATGTGTACCGGAGTCTGGGCATAAGGAGGGAGCTGTATGTGGTTGTATGTTCTACATGCATTGGTGGAATACTGCAGAATTTGCTGGTGTCGTCGCTCATACCTTACGATCATTGTATCTAGGCTAACTTTGCCATCTGTACTACATAGACAAAGGAGGAACAGATGGGGTTTTACTTTCATGTTAAATTCCTTCCAACACAAACATCCTCAATTTATTGCAGAAAATTCACAAAGGCTTAACAAAGCAATGGGTATGTCTGCAAAATGTTTATTTGCAAGTATCTAAAATAACACTCAGTTCTCATTAACTTTCGTCCTGACAGGGTTAGTTGAGTTGTTTCACTTGAGCTTGTAGGACTTGGTAGTGCAACCCCTTAGAATAATCGACACTTTCGATTGTTCATTTACAATTGATGAACGAAACCCACACATTCCGAATGTTGCGTACTCTTTGGAGTTAGTTATGGATGTTTTATGGGAACGGTACTCACATGTACTCCCTGTGGGCTGAGTGCACAGCAGCAGCGTTGCTGTAGCGCCATAACACGATGATGGAGGACAGCACATCTAGCGTGGCGTCGAACTGAAAAGTGGAAACGTTCGTGAGCTTCACCAAACAAATCGTCATCCTAGAGAACGCTAAATCATGGATACCAACTGGTTCTTAGCAGATGATGTTAGCTGAGAAATAATAATGATATTGTGGTATCATAGCAGTTCTCGGGTATTGTTCCCATGGTAACAGCGGCACCAACTCACTGCCCCGGCCACTAATAGGGGCTTGTGACTTTTGACCATTTTTCTATTACTAATTAAATACAAACTGTATATAAGTAACTTACCGCAAATCCAAAAGCAGACGCGCTGTGCCTCATGATGGAAACCGCTGATAATCAGAAACAGACAGACAAAAAATCTCAGCACCAGCAAACAGAGTTTTAGGTTCATATTGAGGAACACAACTAATGGGATCCTGTGAGCTTTGTACCCGCACATTTCTTCACTTTACATTAACACATCCCACTGCACACAGTAACAATGACAGAGAATTTAACACTAAAAAACATAATCATATTAAAAATCTCCAAAAATGATTTATTGCTCAGCCTTTTTGACAGGTTCGCATTGTTTCTTAATTTTGACTCAGAGTATATTCAGCTAATTCAATCAACTGCTGAGATCATTCTTCACTGGTAACATTCGTTCTGATCCTTTCGACACAATTCAAACAATAACTTTAAATGTAAAATAATCTGTCTTTTGCTTTACGTAGCATTGCTTTCTAAAATCTCCCTTCTATCCTACTTGGGTGTAACTTTTAATGGTTGCTTAATGTTCTGCACAGTCATTATATACCAATGACAACAAAATGGCAATTAAGCCTATTTAGTTTAATTGAAGGGTTTAGAGTGGTAGGAGAGGCACAACAGAACGAGAGACTGGAGAAATTAATACCAACTAAATGCCTCCAGATTAACTGGATTTAGTAGCATCGTTGTGCTGTCTAAAACACCACTATATACTGTCAATATTACAGGGTTTATTGTGATTTAACTGAAAAAGAAAAGCAGTCCAAAATAGGTGGACTAAGATTACATAGGTTTTTTATATATAATGGTAATTCGTAAGTATTCAAATATTAGTAAAATAAATGTCCCCTTTTATTTTCCCAACTATTTTATGAAACGTTGCACTGGCACGTTTTATGAGAAGCGTTGCACTTGCCATCTAGCCACAAAATCAGAGAGACATGGCTTCCTGTCACATGATATTTGCAAACCGCCCACAGCCCCTCTGCAGGGCACATATCAAATGTCTTGACCCAGAATCCCCCGCCAGCTTTCTCTACCCGGGTAGACAGGAACAGTTATGAACGAAAGGTCACCGGATTAACCTGACGCTCATTTTATGTTTCCACACTGACTATTCAGCAGGGATCAGGGTAGAGGTCAGGTCCTGTAGATGGGAAAGAGTCCTCACGTTAATGCTCTGTTTCTACCAGTGTCGCTATTCCACAGGGAGCCTGACTAACTCTTTACTAGCCACACTCCCTCACAATTGGTGATAAAAGGCAGTTCTCTCTGACTGGATAAGGATGCACTGCCCAAAACAAACAGATCCTGGGCACTGCAATCAACCCGGCCAGGACGTAACAGATGCCTCCTGCAAGGAGGCAGGACTACTGGCTGGTGGTAATGAGTACCTTGGCGGCTGGCGAGATCACTGATTAAGAGGCCCTTGGCATTGACTGCCGGCAGCTGTGTACCAGACCTAAACAGGCCTTTGGACAGGAGAGATGAGACAATGGCTCCAGCAGAGCCCAGCCGAGATTAGAATTGATGGAACACAGCAATCCCATGCCAGGTCCAGCCTTCAGATGAAGAAGCAGCCCTTCCTTACAACTATTGCAAACTGTTACTTGACACCAAATCTCAGGTATGAACCTGACCAATATATTGGTCCTTCTGCTTGTAAGAAAAGATCATCCGAATCCAGTGACCCATGTGCACTGGAGGTTTGGTCTTAACCATACATTCTTGTTTACCATACATTCTTGTTTACCATACATTCTTGTGGAAATGGAAAAATATTCTTGACATATCAGTCGATTACTGTATCTTTTTCACAACTGTGGATGTGGAGTAAGCCAATGAAGTTTGAAGGTGTCCCTCAAGAACTTGAGATCACACTAAACCCATCAGGGATTTCAGTACTACACTTTCAAGGTTTTCCCTCCACCTCCACCAGGTTTTAGTCTCTAGTCACACAATATGATCAATATTGGTGATATCACAATATCACACAATGAGAGCAATATCCCTGATCTCCACATAAGCCACTAGTCACATGTACACTAACTCCGTGGTTGAATCGTGTGTGCTTAGACCTCGATAGGTTTTAGGCTACATGAATCGAGCATACGTTTTCCCTTGTAGCCTCATCGTGTTGAGGACCTACACTAATAAACCAGCATCTGCAGGGAGGAGCCCTATTAACACCAAGCTGCTGCCCCCCGCCCCCCTCATCGTGGCGCTTCCTTGTGGAGACAGCTGGCACACTGTCATGTCACACCGCCACTGCAAGGCGCCAGCGTGGCGAGACTCCAGCCCCTGTCAGCTTCGGACACTCCGCGGGACCACGTATCCCGTGGACCCTCAGCCCCCGTCTCACTGCGCGCCACGGGCAGGTGGTGTAGACGCAGTGAGAGGAGCAGAAGTGTTGCGAACGCTTTTTTGGGTTTTGCCACCAATTAAGCAGAAGACATTTCATTCCTTTGGATGTTTGAGCGCTATTCCTTTGGTCTAAAATGGCCGTGGCAAGAAATATTTAATCAATAGATCCAAATACAACACCCTCTATTTTGTCTTCTTTTAGCTCTTTTGGGTTCTCCTACTGCAGTGTTTCCTGTATAAAATGGCACATATTGATAATGATCGACAGCGACATTAAAACTAACCAAAGTGCGTGGTCAGAATACGATGAAAACTGTAAACATCAATCTGCAATATTCAATTTACGCCACAACCGCAATTTCCCCATGGGGGACAAATAAAGTGCCTATCTATCCATCTATCTATCTATCTTTTTAGTCCTGTGATGCAGGAGACTGAAGGAGACACAGTGGTTTACAGCAGATGGAGCATGCCTTTCGCTACATCACACAACACCTTGTTCCTCCTGCACAAGCAATTGAGGGACGCAGCGTGGACAGAGTGAAATAGCTGCTGTTTTCACTGGTGGGCTAAAAGTGGGTCATTTTAAGCCCTTAAGTATGACCGTCTACATTCCAAAATCATGAGATGTGATCTACAGCTGACCTTATGAATGTGGAGGTTGCGGTTTATGCGTCAAGGCTTTCAGTTATATTGCAATCAACAGCACATGTGGTCAGGGGTTTTCTCACAGAAAACAATATATATTATCCCTTATTATATCTCATTCAACTCTTTTATGATAGCCAGAAAGCTTACATTTTAACTGACACTTAAAAAAGCTAACGTTTTAACTGGTAATTCAGCCATCAGGCATACTTCATATAGGATTAATTATTAACCGCACAACAAGAGAATTAAATCCAGTTTCTGTGAGTGAGTGAACACACTAAAAGCCTTAAATGAACTCCAAAATATGATTTGAGAACATAGCTGGAGAAAGACTAGTAAGGAAAATGCAATTTGCACATTAATACTGAACATTTCCATTTCTACTCATCAGTAGCTACAAAAAAGTAACAACATTATGACAAAGTTATGTGGTAGCTGGGTACAGAATGCGCAGCGCAAACGTGATAAGTCATTCGCCCATTCAAAAACCACTGCTTTCACCCTCACTTGTTCTGGTCAACAATGCGTCTGTAGTTCCCCAGCTAAACACCAAGGCTTTTCCACCCTTCATAATAAACAAGGTCTAGTCCTAATAGACACGAGGCCCTCCTACTCACACTCCACTAATGAAAGTCGTGTATGGGAGTCATTTGGTTTTCCCTGCCAGCACTTTGATATGAGAGCCATCAGGGAGTGTTTAAGGGCTAATTCATATGGTAATCCATCTTGGTCAGCTTCCAGGGGTGGTGTGTGCCAGCTTCCCATGGTAGAGCAGGGGCACGTACAATCCCAGGGAGTGGTGTGATGTAGTGTGCGCGTGTCACAGCCGGGGACAGGCGGCCGGCCCTGGTCACACACACAGAGGTCAGAGGTCGTGCCTCTAACGAGCCTGCGGTGTAAGGCTGTGGATGGGGGACGCAGCGTGTCCGGGAAGAGCAACAGGCACAGGAACACATGCCAGGCAGATCAAATCAGGGCCAGCCCACGTCAGCCAAACCTATCAGCCCACGAGTCTCAATGAACAAACCGAAAGTGTGTACATGAATAAGTCAAATCCATGTGAGTCAGTCCCCAGGTGTCCGGCTGCATAGGTGACTGAAAAATCTGAACTTCAGTAAGTTTCTCTTATCCAGTCGGAGATACCATCCAGTCATACCACTTTGTGATGTTATGGTTATGGTGCTGGACTGGTTAACCTCTTAGGCAGGACATTATTTGTTGTACCCTTAAGATAGGTACTTAACCTAGTCAATATATCCAAGATATCCAAGTGTATGAATATGATTTTTTCATATTATATATATGTATTTCGTTTTGTTAAAAGAAGGAAAATGCTTGTGAATAAAAAATAGAAAATGTCTTAATATAAACACAGTCTTCCTGTAATCAATCAACGCTACAGTTTTTGACTGGCAACTCTGCTGCCAGTCCTTTTACTGTTTTTTGACTAGAATATTTTTTACTGTGTAGGCCCTAAGTAACAAAACAGAATTGAATGCAACAGTCCCAGAATTGACCCAAACCTGCTAATGAATCCTCTGCAGCGTTGATGCAGCAGAATAACCTCATTTTCAGTATGTTGGACAAGCTCCTGATAATGGCAACAGTCTTGTTTGTACTACTGACGAACCGTGTATGGCGTCCTTGATCTATATTGATTAGCTTTCGTACAGATTACCACAGCTCTCCTCTGTGATTGGGCGTCAAGGTGCCTCAAAGATAAAACCTACACCTGCTAATTCCCCAGGTCTGGATCAATACTTGCTCCAGTCTGCTATGTCAATCAGACCAAAGCAGTGTTGGTGAACCTGCGGACTTTGTTGGTGTTGCTGGTAACGCGTGGTCCTGCAGAGGACTCAAACTGTGTTTTATTACTGTTTCTTGCTGAACATGAGTAAGAACATTGGAACTTCAGAAACATCATCTGATCTGGTATTAAAACGCAGCGACACAATATGTTATGTGTTATTGAGATTATTGGCATGGATGTGATTGCCGAATTTGAGTCGTGCTTTAGCCGCATTGCCGGCCTGCCAATAACCTCAGTGACACACTCTGTCTAGATCTATAAGTTATTTTTGCATTTAGACCACAGGAAATACAAGAAACGTGATTTTACTTATTACGGCAAGCAAAGTGGTGTCTAACAATGGTTACTGTACTGTAACTGTCGAAACATTCTAAATTTCTAAACATTACTGCGGTGTAATATCATTAAGTGATTAGGAAGCCATGTATTATTGTTTCATAAAAGTGCAGCTAGAATGCAAACTGACCAATAGAAAATAGACGTTTGGGACAGAATGGCCTGGGGTTATGTCCATGAAATTGGTATTGGTAGCAAAGCTAAAGATATCCTAGTAACAAAGTTTATAGACTGCCTTTACCAACATGCTGGTGGAATTATATAAACCTATTTACCATGGACATGTAAAACATTTCTAACTGGTAATGTTTATTTTAGTCACCTTCCTTCCAATTACATTCCAGTGACTGGAAAAAATACATGGAAGCCGTCCTGACCTAGCTTTCCCTGCTGTTAACCTCCCATCCGCCAAACTAGGTGGATTATGTGAATTAGTGCAGAATAAAATGCAACGGGATGGTTTTCCATCGGTGTGGCAACTCAACGGCACTCTGTGATCATTTAAAGACACAAAACAAAGATCAGGATAAGTGCATAAACATGGCAACCACATGCACTGCCATGCACAATCACATGGGCCCTTGTTCATAAACATCCACGTCTCCTCTGGCTGGAACTTCTTTGACCTGTCTTTGCGGCAGAGCAGCTCATCACTCAAATCCCATTTTAAAACATAAATAAGTGTAAATTCAATTTACAGTTCGACTGATTATAATGTCCCGGACTCCACAGTTTAAAAAAGCAAAAACACTTACAGAGATAGAGATATCAGACATATGCTTTATGTCTCAGTTTATATCGCTCGATGTTCAGTCATTTTGTTTAGCAGAGAGAATAGGAATGAGGGCTTCTGTAGCTCATTTCCATAAAACTTACAATTGACTCAATACTTAATTAAACCCCAGAGGAACTGCTTATTTCGCCTCCCATCACCATTTACATACAGCTGCACTGTTTACTGGTTATAGCAGAAAAAAAGTGTTTTGTTCTTTTATCTTTGTGCAGAATCCCAGGATTTTAATTACAAGGATGTATCCTTTTGGAGGTACTTTACCTTATTTTCATTTTTTTAATGGAACGTTGAGCTCAGTAAACAGTTCAAATGATACAATCTTCATGAATCCCTGAAGGCAGGAACGTTCAGGAAAAAGTGGGGAAAAAATGAATGGAAATGCCCTTTTTAATATACATTAACCTGGGTTTGATTACAGTATTACATTTGTAATCGGCTTCAAAATCTATATAAGGAAATGGTTTTGTTTGATCCATCAGTACCCCTTGGCAGACAGCCCTAATTTATCTAAATTCTTACTCCCCCGTGTGAAAACAATAATACGACATTACAATACTGGTGTGCCATAATTAATTTAAACCATTTATTAGCTTTTTGATCTTCCAGGCATGTTATTCCTCAAAGCCCCTGTCAAGACTGTTCTTAAATATCAGTTTAGGCTAATTATGGGATTAGGATTATGCAGCTGCGGAAAAGAGAGGCTAATTCTCTTTTCTTTAATGAGCCAGCATAATTACACAGATTGTGTGGAAAGACCACGAAAAGCAAGAACAGGGTAGGAAACTTCTGCACACATTCAATGGTGAAAAGACACCGGCCTCAAACGGTTCCTTCCCATTTAGTTTTAAAAGCTGTAACCTGGAAACTGGAACCAAGGCTACATTAGCATTCGTAACATGGGATGATTTAATGAGGTCACAAAACAATCTGTCCAGACTCATAGCTCCATCGTTTTCTGAGACCCCATGAGACCTGATTTAGTCATTGTGCAGGTTTTGGATTCGTCAGGCCTGGAACCAAACAGGAACCACACCTGCCTCCTCAATTATATAACATTTACAAACAGAGACTACACCTGCCTCCTCAATTATATAACATTTACAAACAGAGACTACACTTGCCTCCTCCTTTATATAACATTTACAAACAGAGACTACACCTGCC
>JAOVYW010002169.1:3050-15392 GCA_025775045.1 Hiodon tergisus
ACTTACAAGCTGAGACTGCTTGTATTTGTATTGATGTGTGTGTGGTCATGTGCACGCAGCTTCTCAGTTGATTCCTGTAATCACCCCAGTGTGTGTGAAAGTCTCCTGCATGGCTTGTATCTGTGTTACCTGCGCTACCTAATGAGGTCTAATTCAACTGGGATCAATGTATAGAGTTCATTAAACTACAGCAACATGAAACTACGTTGTGTTCATTGGCACAGAGAGATTTATTTTTATTTTTATTGACTGGTGCTCAAACCGTCAGTAATTACTTAACTCTTCTACCACAGACAGAGTGGGGGCATTATTGATGACCTGCTGGCCACACTGATGGTTATTTAGTTCAATGCTTTGATGCTTCAATCCTGTCTGGCTGTCAGAGTAGAGGATAATGTAAACAGGAAGTGCAGGGTGTTTGTGAATTTTGTGTGTGAATTTTAATTTCATCGCACAGGGGGAATTTGGGTTTCATAAAAAATATCAATGGCAATATTTATTATGGGTATGCATAGGGCCAATGTGAACCATATGTGCTGTGCTCGACATGTTCCATATTAAACATATTCAAAGTAACTATTGATCCTGGGCCATTGCCGAGGACAGACAGTCCCTACCTGCATATTCGAGCCCACCTCTGAAAGATAGATTGATACACTATAACAGCTCTGAAAGGCACATGGATACATTGTAACAGTTAAAGGCTTCTTTGGACCTCAGCGAATTGAGTTTTCATTCTGATGTTCAGGTGTGGTATCTATTGTTCTCAGGAAAACAGTTTACTGTTAAGTGTACAACAAAAAACATCTCTAAAAAAAATACCACGCTGAGTAAATAAAGTACAGTGTCAGAAAACAGACACATTTTTGGACTCTAGCAATGAAAGAGAGTTTGTAGCACATACCTCTTAAAAAGTATCCTTTACTCTGCCTTGAACCATTTTGGTAAAGAACACTGCTTTATATGTCATAATTTCATAATTTAGGTAATGACCCAATATGAAAGGATTTAGATGATGTTTCTGATCTTGTGCCATAGCTCTGCGTTACCATCTCAATTCAAGCAAGATGGAAACTCAGCAACTGCTGGTGATGAAGTGCAGCACTGACAGGATATTCTGAGGGAGAAGGGGGACACATCCTCTTTCACAGAAGCCTTTTAGTGAGCTTGCTATAGTAAACTCCTGCTAGGGTACTCCCAGCGAGAACACTACTCCACCACCTCCACACTAACCACGCTGGGACTTGAGATAGCAGTCTGAAGGCCCTTTCCAGGTCGATGACCCACAGCAGTAACTGGGTCAGAGTCACCCCAGGACCGACAGGGCTCTGTGGCCCAGGGTTCATAAAGTCTAGGAACACCGGGGTAGGTGGGTAATGCTGTACCATTGTGCTGGCATATAAAGCCCTTGGCATATGGGCCTACGAGGTCATGCTACTGCAGAATTCTCAGCACCAACTGGCAGTCAATTTGAATTCATATCCTCCCGTTCCAAGCTGCCCTGTCTAGCTGGCAAAATCTCTTCATCAGTCCTGCATGCCAAGACCTCTTGCTCTCACTCAAAAAAAATTTGGGATTTAGGGTATAATACAGGTATAATCTGAATGCTCCACAATATCATTAAAGAACATTGTTGTGAAGCACTGAGCAAAGAAGGTTTTTTAAAAGATAAAAATTTGTACAACCAGTCCTGTGGTTTAAGAGATTATTTCATATGGAAGTCCATACCTTCGCCTTCATTGGTGTCTCTGCGGAAAGAAGATGCTGAAGATGCGTAAATGGAAAAGTATTTGCGTCTATCGGGAAAACAGACGCTAATAAGTAATTATTAGAAATATTAGTTAAATATTAGTTATTTCATCGTTATTGAATTTCTGCCAGTTAAAAATGTAAGAAGCATGTGGATCTCATCTCCCAACAGTTCCATTCCTGTCCACTGTCCCTTTGCCATTCCTTCCACAACGTGCACACTGAGTGACATATTGCCAAAGGTCTCCCAGATTCCAACATTAAGAACAGTCAAAAGGAAACCTCGAGCTGCTCTCAGTGGCTTCTGCAGACACAATGCAGCTGCCGCTCTGCTGGGTCAGACTACATGGCCTCAGAGTGTGCATCTGATTGGTCAGATTCTCAGCTGCAGGAAAAGCAACGGCTGGACTCACTGAGCAGACTGGCGTAACCTGCATGTGTGGGTGTACCACAGCTCCTGATGGGGAATCGAACCCAGGTCCTAAACTGACTCTGCTACACTGACATTCGTGCAGCCCTGTCAACCTGTATATCCTGTTCAATGGCTCTTCAGACTCTTTACGCTCAGCCTCCGCTCCTCTATTTCATCTCCTGGCATTGAAGAAAATCAATCCGTCCCCTTGCACTGCAATTTTAAAGTACTTGTGTGAGGCTGATACCCGTGACATCTATCAGAGTATTCAGTATGAACACCTTCAGGTCAGTCTCTACACAACCGGGAGGTTTTCTGTGAATCTCTACATTTGATTCAGGGCGATGTTATTCTATGGTTCACACCAGAAGTCTCAAAGGGATACAGCGAAAAGTTTATCTACAATGAAACACACTCTGCTTCAGTTGGACTACTTCAGTCTGTGGCAACATTTTATGCTGCTATCACTGCTGCCATGGAAACGGCTTTAGTAAGTGCAGCTACTCTCTGGATGTCTTACAAAATCAGTGAGTGAAGGGCCGAGCTGATCAGCTAAGCTATCCACACCCAGTATCTCAACCTGTTTATTTCACTGGACGCTTTCAAGAACAGTACACCGCAGCATCACACATCATCGATCCCATTATTATCATAATTATTATTAAGTAATAACAGTAGTAGCAGAAGTTACTGTAGCAATAGTAACATTGACAGCACTTATTTTATTCCAGTTATTCTGGAGCCTAACCTGTCAGAGGACATGAGACAGTGTACATCCAAGGACTCTAGTCCGTCAAAAGGCAGGAGGGATACACACACGGGGACAATTTTGAAGTCGCCGGTCCACTCGTAGAACAGTGTTATCATTAAAATTATTTGTAGTAACAATAATTATTTGTAACATCAATAATAAGAAGGGCCGAGTTCGAGGGTAAGGCTCACCCGTTGGGCACCGCCCCTCTGTATTAAACATTCCACTGAGCCGAGTTCATTCGATAAACACGGGATTTACAGTAGCAGGCTGCCGAGTGGAGAGAGGAGCGTTGGGAGGTTGAGTACAGGGGTTGGTCTCGCGGGCAATAAAGGAAGACCCGATTACGGTTCGGTGTCCCGAAGGTTAGCGATTGTCTATCGGCTGCGGTCGTTGCAGTTGGATTCTGTGTTTTTTAACCGTGAGAAGGACATGCGGGTGGGCACTCCTCATCTGTGCTAGGCTCGTGAATGGAACGCGCAGACAAACTGGACAAAAACCTCAGCATTCCACGCGCAAACCTTGGCATTATCATCCAGTGATCACCGGAGCGATAGCCGTTTGAAAGCGGACACATCGGAAATGGATACCTTCTTCGTTGAGGTTTGTTGATAGCATTCGTTTGTAGTCAGAATTGTTTTTCATTTATGCGTGCGGTGCAGGCAAAAGGAATGAAAGATTGGCTAGAATTATTTCATATTGAACTCTATAACGGGCAGTTAAGCAATTATTGAACGTAGATGTTTTTCCAGGTGTCAATCTGCAACGTTTTCGTCGGACGCATCTCAGTACATCATTTGAGGTATTAAGCCTGGACCTGAAATTTTCTTATTTATGCGTTTCTACTTATTTTTATTGGATGTGATACATTACAACTGCAAATCGGTACGTTTTATATTATTTATGTGTAGCGTCTGTCATTGTCAACTTAGATGCTGCTTATTCGTTCGGTGTAGGGTACCGTAACGTTGCCGTTATGGAGTCATCAAATCCATGGTTTTAGAAGGATTTCTATGCGCTGTACCTTAATAAAAATATGTCAGTACTTCTTTAACCGTGGACAGATGTCTGTCAGTTGTCAGTCGGCTTGCTTTGACCGTTCGTGTTCTGCGGATTGATTGAAGGCTCGCGGACAGATTGCACTTTTTGTCGTAGTCTGCCGCTCTGCCGATCGTGGGCTTGTGAGATGGGAGTTGTCGGACCAGCTGCAATTCGACTGTGACGGCTAGGGTCGAGTGTGAGGACTGCGTGTGTTACGCGCGTATCGGCTTGTCAGAGATAAAATGAGGGACCTCGAAACTATTACGAAAGGCAAAGGGGTCGTTAATTTAAGATTTATTAAGCGCTTCAAATTTTATGTTTATTTGATAAATCTCAGTGCTGAGGCACGGTTAATGTGTGTTGTCTCTAATTCTGGAAGCACAAGTACATCCTCGCTGCAACGTGAAACTGCAGTTCAGTATTTGTGTTATGAATTAAAATAAAAATGTCAGGTAATAGCTATTTTGACAGTAACACCTTGTTACTTACAAAAGCAAATTTCCAACATTGACAAACCGTCCTGTAATATTTGAGCATAAACCGTCCTGAAGCATCTTTAAAAAAAAAAAAAACTCATCATCTAGCATGTAATTAGGCACCTTTAAATCTATGGTCGTGGATTGGGTTAAATTTGGCGTGGCACTGCTGGTCTTATATGTATCCACCCTCTCTGTACTCTTTCCTTCGATCCCCCCTCTCTCTTCTTTGGTCTTGCCCACTCTCTCTCAATGAACCATGGCCAGCTAGCTTACCCTAGAGTCACTGTGTTGAAAACATCAGGGTTGGAAACCTTTGACAGGAGATTGTGTTTGGAATGCACCCTACACCTTGATTTTCCTTATTAAGCCTACTATCTTTTGCATTTCAACAACATTTTTTAGAGGAGCAATCTATAATCACCTCTACAGCCTTTGCCTGCTTCACTTCTAACAGACCCCACCCATAAGCCTGATTGGGATCCGTCAGGTGGTCCGTGTTGTCACTCCCTTCCTACGCCTGTACCCTGAGCCCTGAGCCCTGTGCTGACCCGGGCTTGTTGGATAAGAACAGGATTAACAGTGGCAGGCTACCGAATAGAGAGTGGAGGTCGAATAAAGTCTCGGTCTTGCGGCAATAAAGGAAGACCCGATTAAGGTTTGGTGTCCCCGAGGTTAACGATTGTTTATCCAGTAACGCTAGCTGTGACAGCTGGACGAATGATGCCCAGGTACGGTCCTGTCTGTCCTGCCTCGCACACACACTGACGCTGGAGCTCCAGTGTTGCATGTTATCTGCTGATGCCCAGAATAGGTAGGAGGTGGAGGTGGAGGTTGACACATCAGATCTGGCAACAGCAGGCCCTGCGGTGGTGGCGTCAAAAGGGAAGAAGGTGTGGTGGCAACCGGTGCTGCACTTTTAACTAGCAGGTTAAATCTGTGAAGGAGCATCTCTGGTGTCCCTCCTCTGCTAGGCATTCAAGCTGCATGACTTCAGTTGCATGAAGTGTAAAACGTTTACCTGTGAAGGTGAATTTATATGAGAGCATTGACTTTGCACACTAAACGTTGTAACAAACGACAGTCTGCAGTCATCTTCACGAAACGAAACCATCTGGTTTCAAAGAATGTGACTCTGAGATGGCAGCAGCGCGTTCTTTCTGTCTCATCTAAAACATCAGATCCATTTAGGAGAGGACAGGAGCGCTAGTCTGCACTCCTGGCAAACCCTTACTCCGAGGGCATCTGGAGGCCAAAAGCTGGGAGATCACAAAGAGAGAGAGAGAGAGAGAGATTTGTGACCCTTAAAGCACAGTCAAGTGAAACCCTCATTTTTGTGATTCTACAGTTACTACAAATCACCTGTGTCAATGGACACAAATGAATGGCTAGTGGAGGGGTGATAGAGGTAGTGCGAGAGAGACGGCAGGGCGGTTATTAAACCTGACAGGTGATGTGCTGCTGTGCCTGTTCTCTGCAGCTCGTGTCCGTCTGAAAAACCTGACGGGACACGCTGAAAAGCTCCCCTGCTGAGGCTTCTGCATAGTCTTTAACTGGCAAATTACTTTAACCAGTTTAGATTCACAGGTTTGTGTGAAAGAAGATTGGTTGGTGGTCTCTCACCTGGTCTCTCCCTGGACTGTCCCCAGTTTATCAGAAGTGTGTCCCCAGTCTCTTCCCAGTATATCACAAGCATGTCTCCAGTCCACAGTCTCTCCCTGGTCTGTCCCCAGTCTGCATCTAGTTGGTCCCCATTCTCTCCCCAGTTTTTCCCCAGTCTCTCCTGAGTCTATCCCTGGTCAGTCCCCAGTTGGTTCCCCGACTGTCTCCAGTCCCCAGTCACGCGCAAGACTCTCCCCAGCCTTACTGAACAGCCTCCCTCCACTGGGCTCAACAGCGGTGCAAGGTCAGGTGTCTGGTTACCTCCTGTAGGTCTCTGTAACATCCCCTGCAGGCTCCTGCCTCGCCAGGATGCAAAAGCGGTTTCCATGCAGTTCCCTGCTATGCACATTTCAAGCTGGAAGAGATGCTTTGACTGGCGTATCTGGATCAGTGTGCGGCTGCAGGCAGGAAACAGCAGCTGTCTTATGAAATGTATTAGAGGTCATATATTGTGTGTGTGTTTGTGTGCTTGTGTGTGCGTGAGTTTCACATTTCACATTTGTGTGTATGACAGTGCGTGCGTGTATGTGTGCATGTGCGCGTGTATGTGTCTGTGCGTGCGTATGTGTGCGTGTGCGTGTGTATGTGTGCGCGTGTATGTGTCTGTGCGTGTGTATGTGTCTGTGTGCGTGTACGTGCGCGCGCGCGTGTATGTGTCTGTGCGTGTGTACAGGCTGCTGCACCCTCCCGCTCTCATGCACTTCCACCCAAGTCCTGCACTCTTGCACTCCATGCGGAATAATCCATCTCTCTTTGTGTCACTGAGAGAAGCAGCATCTCTCAGCTGTGATTGTGAAGCGTTTTCTGAAGTAGTGCTCCCCCATTGGCTGGCTGCATGTGCCAGCAGCCTGCGCAGCCGGCCTGTTCAGAGGGACCGCACCTCGAGATGGGTGACCTACTTTACTCCCGGCGCGGTTTAATCAGAGCTCTCCCAGCCCTGCAGGGGAGCTGGAGCGTCTCTCTTGTCCCATACCCCGGCTCGACATGACACCTACTCCCCTTAAGATTGATCCGTTGCTTAGCCATTACACTCAGCTTTACACAATATTCCTCCATCTATTTATCCAGCTCATATTCACAGAAGCGCTTCCGATAAAGATCCCTTCTCAAGGGTACAACAGCTGTGCACCTCCTGGGATTTGAAACGGTTACAGGTCCTACACTTTAGCCTCTACGCTAGCCACATAGAATTCTGTGGATGTTTGACTGTTCAGTGGATGATAATAGCCTATGCTGTCCTTTTCGCCACCCTCTTTACTGGGTGACTGGTTCCAACGTTAACGATAGTTCTCTTATTGACTTTATAACTTCTGGCTGCTCTTATCGACTTTGTGATGAACACGGTTTGATCATATTTCTCATAATGAGAGATGTTTGGTCTGAGTGTGGATTTTAGACAGAGTTCATCAATACACTTCCTGTACATGGCGTAAACTGTTTACCCACCTATATATAAGGACACCTGTTTGGGATTACCTTGAAACACCTTGCACTGATGGCCCTTTTAACACGCCTTACCCCAATGGCGCACAGTGACGGTCATAGAAGCCAATGATTGCAGGCCTCTCATTTGTCATTTCCATATTCAACAGAATGCTTGAATGATGGAGTGTTTTAAACTGAGTGCCAAGTAGGAATGACTGTAGTATGAGATGCAGGGACATTGTTTTCACCATGTGAGAACAAAGGCTCCTCTTCAGAAATCAGGCAACCCCCACCACTGTCCCCTGTACCATACACTCGCTGCTAACGAAGCCCGGATCACAGGGGAGGCAATTAGGTGGAGGTCAAGCTTGTACTTGGGTGAAGCTGAGCCTGTCACAATGCTGAAAACTAGTGGCTGCGATGGGGAGTGGGGACATTCCATACCCCGTAGCCAAGCTGTCTTGCAGACTCACAGCCCCGAGTCTGGAAGCCCAAAAGACCCCTCTCCAGCCCCATGGCATGGAGCCCTGGGTTGTCATATCCAAACCTGACGCCCTGGGGCTTGACAGACATGACATAGCAGCTGCTGCACTCCAACCATGTAAATTTACAGTGCTTCCAACCCCCCCCCCAAAGGAGAACAACTCAGGGCCTATAGTCTGAAATAAAACGGCCGATAAATCAGAATTTATTGGTCAACCATGACCACTGTAGTAACGTTATTGACCAGTTAAAACCACACCCTGCCTCCCACCTCAGTTACTAAGCAAATACAAGTTTGCTTCACCTGTGTCTCGGTAATCTGCCTGGATGTCTCTGCCTGCAGCAGCCTGCTGTGAACCGCCATGTCTGGTTGTGTCCACAGAAACTAAGACTCGCAATATCATGGTGATCCTGTCATTATTTCACTGCTTTGCATGTGTCTCAGACAGATACTTTGTCACAGTGACTGTTAGTCAGTAAGATCGAACAGCACAGCATAAAACTAATGAGTGTGTGGGTGTCTCTGTGTCTCTGTGCCTGTATGGGTATGTGTGTCTCTCTGAGTTTCTCTGCTGATGTGTATGTGTGTGCGTTTCTGCATGTGTGTGTTATTTCTTCTGTTAAATGGCTGGCTCTCAGCCCCATGATTACTGAAAGTGACCGGTGTGTCTTTGCATATGCGTATGGCCCTGTTGTTCTCTTTGCAGTCCCTGTTCCAGAAATCATGGAGGCAGCAGCTGACTCAACAAATCTGTTAAATCTTACAGCAAGAGATGTGACTAAGGCTGTTTCAAAGTAACGTCCTGTTTTTCATAATTAGCTTCGGGAGAGAGGATTTGGGGTTGTGAAGATTAATTGTATTAGGCCATACTGTTGTGTTGCAATTCAGTAATGCTCTTAGGCCTTGTGTTGCAAACAGGTAATTGTTTATGTGACTGAACACAGTAGGAAACATTCATAATAATCCATCAAAACAGTTCTGGTCCAGTTTTGGTCAGTTATGCATTTCCTCCATCCCGGACGTGCTGTATAACTGCTGGGTGAAGCAACAGCCACAGCAGAACCCCTCTGTGAGCAGCTTGCTGGAGGTGGATTGTAAGCAAGGCCAACAGCTCCTTATGGTACAAAAACGTTTTATGTCCAACCCCGTTGTAAAACATTAATATTCATGTTTATATCATTTTAACTAATTACCTTGGGGAAGCTTTTTTATTTCGAAGAACAATTGAATTACTATAGTTGACAAAAAAAGATTTGTTGAAAAAATGACTGTATTACATGTACTGCGTTCACACATTAAATACAAATCTTTATAGGAGAATGTTTTATGCAGGTCCTGTCTGCAGTTTGGTGACAGCTTCAAACGTAGGTCTGGGTGGCTCAAGGGTTGCTCAGGAGGAATATTATATTAATTTGCGGTGCTAAATAGGCGAGTGTCAGAGTGATTAAAATAAGGGGGGCTAAGAATAGAGGATTAACTTTTTAAAATAAAAACCAGGTGGCGGAATTGGGTTATTTTGCTCCCAGGGGTGTTGCATACACTAAAGTGACATTTAAACGCTCTCAAGGTGTAAAATGGACCCTCAACCTAAAAACCATGGAGGTCTGGAAGTTTTCTCCAAAGCAGTCATGTTTAGTGAGATGGACCATTCTCTTGGGGATGACCTGGCAATACCCTGCAATACTCCAAAAACAAGAAACTAATGTTATGTTAATCCATCCCCACAATAAACTCCTGAAGCTTAAGTGGCTTTTGAAAAAACAGCACCACACAACATTATGTGTTGATTTCCATACCCAGGAGGTTTTGAAAGGTTTAAGTCCAATTCAGAATTCCCCAGCTTGTAGTGAATATGCACACATTATGCCATAATTGTATGCCAAGTGCTTTCCACCTAAGAACTCTGGGAGATGTTGTTTACAGTAGCCCCTCCCCCATTCCCATCTGCCTCTCAGCCTACGGCTAACCAGCGCCTGCTCCGTGTCTGCCTAGCCTTCACGGGACGTCACCTACAGAAGGCTGAACGTGATGCATGTAGAGGTACATACATTTGCACACGAGTCATGAGTGCTTGCCTTGCGTGCAGCTATTGGATTTTTGAACACGTTATTCAGATTGGTGACCATAGTGTGTGTGTGTCAGTGTGTGCATGTGTCTGGTCTGTGTGTGTTTGTGTGTGTGTGTGCGCATTAGTGTTTGTGTATGAGAATGTGTGGGTATGAATCAGATTCGGAGATTCAGATCTACTGTGATTCAGGGAAGGCGGTGGTTCAGAAGACCATGGGGATGTTTGGGGGGGGGGGGTAGGAAAATATATGGAGGAAAATGCAACTTGTGTTTATTTTAAGAATCTCAGTTTTCCTTCCTCACTAGTAGTGGTAATTTCACAGGCCAGCTCATTTAATTTCTACTGACGAAACGGCCACTGTTGTAGAGAGCGCGGTATTTAGGGCTCTCCCTGTGAGCCTCCAGTTTCATGAAGAGAGCATTTGTCCTGAATACCTGCAACTTAACGTGTTGCCATGGTAGCAGAGGTGATAAACCAATTTATCTGGGAGTGGTGGCTTCTCGTTGAAGCATTTACAAGCTATAGTTGGAAAAGTATGCACGGTGGGTTTGTCTCTGGTAGCCCCCCTTGATGGAGAATCATCTTGGCTTTACACTACCTGCAAAGTTTAAAGGCACTGTTCTCCTGATCGGTTTAGAAGCAGCCTTGAAATCCCCTGAGGATTTTGTGAAGCCAGCATGTCATTATTTCTGCCATCCCAGTTGCCTGTTTTTGCTCTGGCGATTACAGTTGCCTGAGGGGGATCTAAATTTAGAGCCATAATGGCTGTCTGTCCGCCTTTGGGTGTCACTGCACTTTGCTCCAAAGCCTGTGAGCGTACCATGGTCATTTCCGATCCCATCAGAATTTTGCACGTGGGAGGGTTACTGCCTAATACTGCCTAGTCTTGGGTCGTTCCATGTTTTTAATTTTGTCAAATTTCCTGGAGGTGATGAGGGGAATAAAATCGCATTACTCAGCTTTGTCTTGGATTGCCTACTGTTGAACTCTGGTATTGGGCCACAGGATTGGAAATATATGGATACAATTAGCACATTATAGTCTGCAGGCCCATAGACAAATTTACGAGACAAGTGTGTGTGTGTGTATGTGTGTGTTTGTGTTATTTATGCGCCTATGTGTGTGATTTTTGAACCTTTGTGAGTGCTAGCGTGTATTATTTCTCTGCCTGTCTGTGTGCGTGGTGTGGGTGTTTTCATGGTCCAGACTTCCTGTCATCTCCCTGGTGAAGACCAGAAGAGGGACAGACGCACGTCCCGAGAGCCGTGGGAGGCCTTGGATTTCCCACAGAATTTAGGACTGTGGCTCCAGACATCCTGGGAGCCAGCGCTCGAATGGAGGCAGGGCAGGGATTCGAAGAGGGGGGAAGAAGCCCCAGAGCCCAAACGAGAACAGACATGTTCTCATGCAGTCACCAATCTCGTTTCAATTTAATTTTGTTTTGTGTTATTTTATATCATTTGTTTTCTGCTAAGGTTAACTAGTTGTTGTGTATTTGGTCCTCAGGATTCTACCCTGAGGAAACTATTGGACAGCAGCTCGAGTTGGTTTACATACTGGTTTACAACGGTGCAGGTGAACAGTGTGAGGTTTGAACCTGTCCATCCATGCACTGTATCAGAGTTGTTGGACATTAATGCACTAGCACTGTAGTTCCGATGTTATTGTTATCTACGTGTCACAGACAGTCAGTAGAATCTGTGTTTGACAGCAAGGCCTCTGGGTAGTCAGGGTGTCTCTGGGTATCCACACATGCCGTGGTGTTTTTTTCTGGGACCTACTTTGAGAGGGGATTTATTGCATTGATCCAGCCGTGTAACTATTTGAAAATTCTCCACACGTTACTGCAACATACCGTAATCTTATTGTGGCTGAGACAAGCGGAGGCCCTAGCTCTTAATCGTTTCCTTAGAAAAATAAGGAAACGTGCTAGGGATTATATATCAGGCTGGTTGGAGGCTACTTATGTTATAAGTGGATCATGTGTGTTGACTAGTCCATGGTGTTTGTGTCTGCCTGTGTGCGTGTGCACTTATACAGTCCATGCACAAACTGTTACTATGTACACTCCTACCAGTCTGAGGATGTAGAAACTGAGCATATTAACCTTCTGTTGTGACATTTCAGCTGCCTGTCTGGGGGGGTTTAATGTGTCTCTCAGGGGTCTGCCTGTAAACGGCATCTCTCTTCCCTCTCTGTTCCCCCGTTTCGGTGTCCCCCAGGGGCCTTCCTGCATTAGCTAATTTCTGGAAGTCTCTCAGGGTTCTGCCAGAT